>PVKA01022406.1:0-37162 GCA_004027165.1 Ctenomys sociabilis
TTTTTTTTTTTTTTTTTTTTTTTTTTTTTTTTTTTTTTTGTCTTTTTGAGACAGGGTCTCGCTATGCAGTTCAGGCTGGCTTTAAGCTCACTTTGTAGCTCAGGCTGGTCTCGAACTCACAACAATCCTCCTGCCTCAGCCTCCCGAGTGCTGGGATTACAGGCATGCGCCACCACGCCCGGCTTGTTGAGCATATTAATGGTGGATTTAGTCAACAAATTCAAGAGTTACAAAAGTTTTATTAAGTCCAGAACAGGAAGAATGCTTATGAGGGAGTGAAATGATATATGGATGAGGCAGAAGTGTTGGGGACATAGGAACATTCCTGTTCATATATCCAAGTGAAGACAGGCAGTCTAGTAAAGTGACCACTGTGCAAGGAACATGCTGACAAACTGGTAGAAACAGTTCTGTCAAATTTTCTCAAGCTCAGGTATAGAAAAAGTACTGCTAAAAACTTGACAGTGCTGAAGATTTTCACATGATTTGAAGGTATTCAATATTCTTAAGCAACAGAGTGGAGTAGGCAGTCAAATATTAGTTCTGAGCACCAGGGATGTGAGATTACAGAGAACAGGACAATCTGTGTGCTGTGTTAGATATCTTCATGTACTTAAATGTGCTTATTTTATTTTCTTGCAATTTGCATTCCCACCTGTAATTTGAACCCTTTAGCTAACACCTCTGGGATGCTAATTAGCTGCTAATTTGGTTCTTTGGGTATCCATTTAGGGGTGCTAAGAGCAAAATCAGTATAATTCAATGATAAGTGCCATGGAGATTAACTTCTTTCTTGGAATTATCCACTAATAGTGCTAGAGAAGAGATATCTGCAGCAAAACTCTTTGTATTCTTCTGAAAACCACGGATGTAATCTCACTGTTTTCCATCATTGGATGCAAATTATACTGAAGTACTCATGTGGCTGTCATCTACTGAAAATGTTAGTCTGTTTTATTAGTGACTTTGTTAGCCCCATAGAGAGATATAATGGTGACAATAGCACCCCACATGAAGGTATTTCAACCCTAAGATCATTCCTCCTAGCAATTCTTCATGAAATTGTGGCATTTACCTATTGGCTTTATCACTTCTACTACTATTAATGACTAAACTGAGATGATTCCTTTTACCTAGCTGTGATGGACTAATGCAGTTGGATCTCTACTTTTTTTAGGTGCAGACAAGCTACTATGAGTCACATGCATGAAACTATGATAATAATCTTTAAAAAAAGGTAAAAGATATTACACAAATATAGATAATGTATGTATGTATACTGTGATAAAATATTATGGTGAATATTCAAATTTTGAAAATGATAACAAAAGATAGATTCTGTTACTGCCCCACGTAGAATCTTCCTCACTTCAACCCCACTTATCCAATTAATTCTGCCTCTTTCTGAAGTTCTTGAAGTCACCATGTGAATGTCTTTAGAAGTGCTTTTGTGACTGCCTCAAAGCTTTGACTTTTTCAAAAAGTCTAGTAAATTAGGTAGTATGGTGCACAGTACCAACATTCATTCAGGTTTTGATCACAATCTGTGAAGTTTCAGAACTGGTTCATTCAGAAAGC
The DNA here is from genome assembly GCA_004027165.1 of Ctenomys sociabilis. Lineage (NCBI taxonomy): Eukaryota > Metazoa > Chordata > Mammalia > Rodentia > Ctenomyidae > Ctenomys > Ctenomys sociabilis. The sequence continues at coordinate 1,579 of PVKA01022406.1, forward strand.
GACAAGAACAATGGGTAAGTGCATTTTAATAAGAGACAAAACATTTTGAAGTTGATATTCAGCCACGTATACTTTAATGTGATATTTTCATTTAAATAGTCATTGCACTTCTAGATCATACCTCTTGATTCATAGCATTTTCTCTCATCTTCAATCCAAATATAAGGTGTATCATAAGCGTAGCCCTACATGAGTTTAGAAAGCAGAGAGCTGATGCAACACATTGTTCTCTAAGCTGTAGTTACCTCACCCTCATCTCTGATACTCAAAATCTAGTACTTGAATCTTTTCCTTTTGTGGAAATGTACACTAATAATCCAGAAATGAAAACAATTTTTACCTCAAAACCTTATGTATCATAACAGTAATAAATATGCTCTTATTCCTTATTGTCAACTGTTGACTCTGTGATTTCTATAACTTTGAAAAGTAGAGCTAGTTCTTCCACCTTAGGATCTCCAGTGTGCAGCATAAAGAATGGAATAAAAACAAAATAAATACAATTATTTCTTTTGTGATATAGATTATTGACATAGACTGCTCATGATAATAAATGTCTGGTTCTAACTACTTTCCAAGCCATGCATCAAAAACAAAACAAACAAACAAACAAAAAAAAAAAAAAAACCAAAGAAAACCTTTTCATTGTGACAGGGAATAATGACTATTTCTTTCTAATACATTTATGGCTGATTTATGAAATAAATGTATTAGAAAATTATTTTTAAAGGAGACAAATGGCTAAACTCTCATAAATGTCCAGCATACCTGGAAAATATGAATTACGATATATGGAGTCTGCTTTGTATCTTGAAAAGCTTGGAATAAACTGTGTATTCCAGCAGTTTGTTTTATTGAATTGCTATGACTAAGAGACAGAAGGGCTTAATGTGAAGGCTTTTCCACTAAGGAAAAAGAAATGCAGCCCCTGCCCCACTCACTCACATATACACCCAGTTTTGCAGAAGCAGAGCGCTGATATTTTTCGTTTGCTGTAGTGAAATTGCAGCAGTGCCCCAAAAAGGTTTTCAAGGGACATTTTGAGCACAATAGAAGGGGCAGCAGCTCCACTTCAGCTGGACGCTATCTATGAGTATGCACTAGGTGTTTAAATTATATGCACTTTATGGGAAAGAGGACGTAGAACTCCGGGGGAGCATTTGGACATAGAAGAAAATGTTGGGGAACTAGATACATTCCAATTTGTATAACCATATATTATTTTTTTCTTTTAAAATAATGCTTACCAAATACATGATTTGCAAATATTTTTTCCTTACTGTGGGTTGGCTCCTCACTCTGCTGATTGTTTCTTTTGTTGTGCAAAAAAATCCTTATTCAGTCTAATGTACCCAGGCTGCTTTCCACTGAAGTCAATAATTTGCTAATTCTGTCTTTCCATTTGGCAAACTATATTGTAGGCTTTGTTCTTACTCTTTTGCTTTCTGGAGAAACCAAATGGTAAGATATTTTCCCTCAAATTTTGGATATAAGTATCCCTTATGCCATATAAGCCTGCAATCTACACACTGAAGTATTTCCAAATAAAATAAAACAAATAAAATTTTTCCTCCAGTTGCCTCTATTGCTTTCTGCTCTTTTGCATAAATCTCCAGTGTTGTTACCTCAATCTTTCCACTCTTCTTTATGTTACATTTTGTACAGATTCTCTAAATCCAAGACCTGCAGCCATAATTTCAGGAATTTCTAACACACATACAAGTAAAAACACAAATACAAGTGCAAATACGATGAATGTTCACAGACCAGCCTTTTCAGGGACATAGACCACTATTTTTCCTGGGTTCAAAACTAGCAGAATGGTTGAAAAATCTGATAGCATATATTCAAATTCTGAAAAGTTTGCACTTTCTCAAGTGGTTTGGCACTTTCTATCCTAATTTTCTAATTAAAAATTACTGTTTAAATTAATTTTATGTGTACATTTTGCTATCAAGATCATACATATCATGGGGAATTTGTACCCATACACAATATATCTTGATTCATTTTTCTGTTGTTCCTCTCCCCTCCCTTCAGCCTTCCTTCCCCTCTTTTTCAAAAGCTTGTTTACACTTTTCTATTTTATTTTATTTTTTATTTTACTGAACTACAAATGTCAATCAGACAGCTTCGAGACACCTTAACAAGATAGATTTGATAAACCAACACACTGCAAACTGTCTTCACAATGCCCTGGCACCGTACAAGGTGCACACATGATACCATATTCACTGACACCATTCTAGCAGATGTCTCTTATCAGCAAATCAAGAGTGCAGCTGCCCACCCATCCCACTCTGTATACCTGAATTACATAAAAAACTCAACAATTATTTTCCTAGTGGATGACCGTAGTACTAGAAGCTGACACAATCTCCTGTCCAACCACCATCAGTGCAGATCCCGCCTCTCATAGGATTATGTAGAAGCACAGTGTCATCTATCCCAACCACACCGTCCATACACACACATCATGTTTTTTTCTTTCTACACCCCTTCTTTTGTCTACACCTGTCAAAGGTGGGTACTCCACCATCATTCAACCAACCCAGGTGCTTGAACTCAACACCACAACCCAACACATTCCAGCATTCCACAACAATAGTGAGCCATTCAAAGAAGTCGTCTACCATAGCCATTACAGCTCAGCTTAATATTATTGCGCCGCGATGTATACTTCATTTTTATACTCCTTTGCTGGATGGCCAAGACCCAGATAGATCAAGACTTATATACCAACACATGAACTTTATATTTCTTATATGGTGTCCCAGGGTTTATCTTGTAGTCCTGTGCATTATTCTGCAGATCCTTTGTCTGTGTTATCCATCTGGATGAGTCATAGCCAACGCTTGACCAGTTTGCTCTCCGTGAGAGCCTGAGAGAAAGTTTTCTCTCCATGTGACTCTCCCCAGGCACACTAAAGAACCCCAATCTCCTTCCTCTGCAGCTCCATAATCTCCTTGTTCAGAAAATTTGGAGCTCACCTGAGTTGCATGATGTTGCAGTACAGGTTCTCCTATGTCCTGAGTTTTCGCTGACCTTGAAAGGCTAGGGCCAAAATGTTGGCTGCCCTTGTGGCTCTTCTATTTCTCCAACTCTGACTTGTGGTCTTAGGTTGATTAACCATCCAGAAGATTGTTTACACTTTTTTTTATCATCTTTTTTTCCTTTCCTTTTCTTTCTGTGTACCCCTTTCCTTATTCTGAGTCTCTATTATTAATATTTCAATATTTTAACACTATGCTGGTCATCATAGGAGGTTTTTGGTATCTCAAATGTTGTTGGCAAAATCCGTTTGCAAACCATTTGCCAATTTATTATATTTAATTATTTTTCATATCTCTGTAAGTATAAATTCAGATGAAGCTTTACAAAATAATATGAACAGATTTCATACATATTTTATGCATTTTTCCTCTCACAATAACAGTTTGCAAAACTACAGCAGGCTTTCAGGATCAAGCTATTGACATTACTATAATTCATTGATTTGTTTTTATTTTCTCAGTTTCTTTTGTCATATATGCCTCTGTGTGTATATGTGTTTAGTTTCATACTACCTTTCCATATATAGATTCATAAACTATAACCATAGCCAAGATATACCCATTTTTGCAGTTTGACTTATTATCAGTACTATTATTATTATTCAGAGTTGAAAGATTTATGTATATTTTAGATAAAGTATTTATCATCTATGCTTTGTAAATATTTTGCTGCTGTTCTGTGCTGTATCTATTTAATAAATTTCATCTTTAAAAGAGGAATATTTTTATTTTATAGAGTAAAAACAAGTAGCAGAAACAAAGGCCAAACAGAGTAATAAGCGACAATGCAAATGGTATAGAATTTCAAACCAAGAATAAAAATATAGCAATTGTTATATTACATATTGTCATCATCAGATGTGCTGTTCGGGTTAATAGATCTCAGTATCCAAAATTGGTCAGACAAACTCATTTCCATTAGCTTTTTTTTTTTAAGAGTAGCAATCAATGTTTAAAATTTTTGCATTGAATAACTCTATATGCTATTGTCTATATTCTTGAACAACTACATCAAACACAGTAAAGTACAGTACAATAACCACAGTAAAATTATTATGATATTGATGAAATTCAACTTATTAATTTGATCTATTTTGGGTTTTGTTTTTGGCAGCATATCTAAAACTTAGTTGCATTAGGTATTTAGAGATACATGTATGTTTATCACTCTAGTATAATAGTTAGCTACTCTATTACTATAAAATCATCATCTATTGTACAATTCTTCTACAGTTTTTCTGTATGTAAATTAATTATTTTTCTCTCTTATGAACCTGAAAATTTTTGAAAGCAAGTGTCACTATAGTATATTTAAATTTGTAGTTCCCATTTCACATGCAATATTTGAAGAAAGAACGTATTAGAATTATTTCTGAAAGAAAACAAAATGTATGTGAAGATCAATAAGAGAATGAATGACTTAAAGAACAGATGAACACCAGAACGGGGTATTATTTAGTGTACTTTAGTACTTAAACAACATGTGACTTGTTTTTACTATTGTCATTCACCACATGAGGTGATGTTATCATTATAAAACATATACAAAAGCTAAAAGATTTACTCTGAAACCTTAAGTTCCAGAGTAAAACTCAAGCCCTCATTGAAAGAATTTCAAGGTATGATGACACCCTGTCCCAAAGTTAGTGTTAGCTATTTAAGATGAAAAGAAAGTTCATTGCCATCAACTGAAAATAAAAATAAGAGGTTGAAAGTGTAGAACAGAAATACAGTCTATATAGTATGAGTTCTGGCTTGGGTCTAGATGTTCCCCAAACATCATGTGGTCACTGATGGAATTTTATGGGGGTGGCTGGATCTAGAATGTCTGACTTTGTCACCACGTATATGAGGCTAGGATTGATTCATGGTGTAATACCCAGTTATGGCTGCTCTGTCCTCAGGTGAGTATCCTGGGTAAGACATAAGGAACAGAAAGAGTGTTTCTGCTCGCCTCTTGTTTCTTATTATTTTGCTGACTTATTACCTTGCTTTCTTTTACCTTCTGTCTGCCATGAAGAATTTCTCCTCTGTGATTCACCTCTATCAGGTATCAACCTGCCTTGGACCCAGATGATTATGGACTGAAACCTCTACTAACTGTGAGATAAATAAGCCTTTCCTCCTGCAACTTTGGGTATCAGGTATTTTGTCTCAGTAATGAAAAAATTATTCAAACTATATTTTGAGATTCATGAATCGCAAGATATTCCAGAATGCTCTGGATAAATTGCCCCCATTAGTGTTTCTAGAAAACAGGATTTCTTCATACTGATCTCAAATTTGCCCAGTGAAAGTTTTATTTTAGTTCTACTGCCTAAATTATCTAGCTCTGCATCTGGCTGTCTGGCTATTTGTCTATCTGTCGGTCTGTCTCTTATGTCCCCCAGATTCTGAAAATCTAATAGTAAATCTCATTTGTTAAGTTTTCTAGATGGACATTCTGTGACCTATGGTCTGATTCTAAGTCAAAATCCAGCATTTTACTTCAGGCAGCATTCCTACTACATGTGAGCCACACATTTCTGGGAAATCGTTCCTGACTGCTTTAAGGCAAACAGCGATTTCTGCAGCTGACATTTATTGGCTAAGCAAGGAAGTTTAGCAGAGAGTTAAATAAAAGTTTTCCAGAGTTAATTTGCTGTGTGGTTTAGAGCTGAGCTCTATAACAGTCTAAGTATATTTCTTCGTCTTGGTTTGGCATTTTATTACTTCTGTGCAAAACTTCCCTTATTTATGAAAAGAGAATAATTATGGTCATTACTTCACATAAGAATAAATGAAATCTTATTAGTTAAAGGCTGGAATAGTGCCTGACACACAGTAAGAACTCATTAAAATGTATCTGTCATTATTGTTATTAGGCATTTATTTGTGAGCTCTTCAGAGTAAGTGCTGGAACTGTTGCTATTCACTATATAACAAAAGTAAACTCTACTTTGTGGGTTCTGATTAGACCATCATTTGCTGCTGGCCATACATTTTTAGTAGAAAAAAAGCTGTAGGATAAAGATAATCATGAAATGATAGAAAAGAAAATAACATCTTTTATTATATTCAGTTAAGTGATGATTAGAGGTTGAAATCTACTTAGCACTGCTGCAGAGAGAGAGTGCCTTGATTTAACAAATCCCCATGATTGTAGTGGCTAACATCATATACCATTAAATTATGTCATGAAGGAAAATAATCAAATGCTTCTCATCTCTTCTAACAATACATTCAACGTTCAATTCTTTATATCATACCTGGCCCCATAATTATGGTTACAAGGAACAGAAAAAAGGTTTTCATAGTACATCACATTAGACTTATGGAATATAGGCTTGTCCCCATACACATGATCTTACATTAACAGAGGTCTAAAACTGATAGCATGATCTTAGTAACTCATTGGTGTTGCTGTGGACTTATGATGGCAATTGAGACAGGGCATGATGGCACGCACCTGTAATTCGAGCACCTGGGAGCTGTAAACAGGAGAATCACTATGAGTCCTAGTAGTGAGACCCTGAATACCCTGTAGATTTTTCCCTAAAATACAGAAAGCAAAAGTTAAAAAATAATAACTTACAACAAAAACACAACAAAACCAAAGAAGAAATACAGAGAAAAAATATGGTTCTTATGGAAAAAGCATGACTCAAAAGTCACAAATCATCGGCCAGGAGGTTGTGACAACAGTTGCAAGGAACTGTTTCCTAATGAAGTAAATGAAAACATATGTCCAACTGGAATCAGACTGATAAGGATTCTTACAGGCTTTTGACCATTGTGTGTGGGAGAAGACCAAGCTTCGTGCCCCTGAGGAACAAAGTCCCTTTCCTCAATCATTCTCTGATAGCTCCTTCAAATCTTTTCCTTAATACATGCAGATGTGACTATCTTGAAGCAGATGTCCCTGAATTGACTAAAAGAATATGACTGTGTATGGCCACCCAAGAAGCCAACTTGTCTCTATGCAGCACATGGGGAAGAATGGTCCTCTCCCTACTACTGATGATGAGCAAGAGCCCGTGAGATTCCAGGGCTAAGACTTGAAACTATGTCTCAGCTGAGGCCATGGCACTCAGAAAGAATTATACTTCCTGGCAGTAAAGGTACTAGCCTTGCACACACCAAACTAAACTTTGTTTTGCTAGTTGGAGAGCCTTTGTGCCTGGTACAAAATTGCTGTTTCTTCTTACAGCTAATTCCTGAAGTTTCTTTTCCCTAGAACTCTGTTGCAGCCTCACCCACCATCCTGACTGATACCAGTAAAAGCCATGAGCATTTGTACAGGTGGTCTCTTGTTCCACAGAGAAAATTGACCGTCCTACAACTCCTGGTCTGCAAAACTATCTCTTGTTTGTCTTTATTTCACATCTATGTGCCATATTGCTGGGTGGGAGACCTGAATTATACGCAGGGGGTTCCGTACTTGTGCTCCATGCACATTACCTCATTTGGAAAATGATACCCATGACATTCATCATATAATTGTCTCATCACTAAGTATTGTGTGCATGCTTTTGCATGGGATACTGACAACATGACTCATTAATTTGCTAATTTCAAGGTTAAGAGGAGCCCCTTTTAAATGTACCCTCTGCTTTATTAGATGAAGAGAGTATGGGTCTCCAGTTTAAGCTTAAGGGAGTAGTGTGATGAGAACTTTCATTGTCTTGCAAGGTAGTATATTTTTGGGTGTGTAAAAATGCAGCTACTTTGCAGGCAGAATTGGGACTTCAGTATATCAAAGATAGTTTCTGTGTTTGCCTGCTGGAACTTTGTAAAGGGCATTATCAGTTCTATATCTTTAAGTGATGCCTTTGATGGAGTGCATCTACGTGGGAGAGGTAATGTAGGGCATCCCACAGATGGCATTGAAGTAGTCTTGCATATCAGATCCTCTTTTTGTCTTTATATCTAATCTTTATATCTAGGATTATCACTGTCTAATTAGCATTTTATACAGGTTGTGTTAGGACTGAAGTATGTAATGATATTTTGTTCCCATTTATAACTGCAGGACACTTGAATTACATGCGTTAAGTGGAAATTTTACTTCATATTTTGTAGAAAATTAGTGCTCAGTCCCACTGGGACTTGTGGAGGAGTCGTGCACAGAGCATGTCAGAGTAGTGTGTGCTTGACAAAGTAAAGTGTCGCTCCTGTGGCTTTTCCAGAGTGAAATGACTGATTTACTGAAATAGACTTCCTGAATTATATTCCTTAAGAATGAGGGACATGTTTCATGCGAAAGCAATAATAACAATGAATACAGAATCACATTTTTTAAGATGGCTAATTTCAAAATCCTCTCTAGCTGTTACAAATGCATGATATATAGTTGTTATCAGTATGTGCCTACTAAGAAATGCAGAGAAAATCTTACTGCTGTCTCACTGTATCTCAGTAGACACCCATTAACTCTTCTCCGTGGTGCCTTTGCATGACTCAACACCTCTCCATTGCTGACTGCAATAAGAGCAACTGTTTTAGGGTGCACTTACGAATGCATTTGTGTAGTACTTTGGCATTCTGTGTCTAATTTATTCCACTTAAGAAAACGATTCCAGTTCCTTTTTAGCTTTATAAAATATTCATGTTAATCTAAATGTATATCAGCATACTAAATGAGGCCTGTGCATCCCTAATATATTGCAATATTTTATCTTTCAAGTTTTTCCTTAAATGAAATAAAACATTCACATATCTTATAATATCTGTATGTCAAAAATATCACAGTTGACATATTTTTCAGTTCCTAAAATTAAGTAAAATTTTAGAAGAAAAACATTGGATTTAGTGCTCCTGTAGATGACCCAGTATTATAAGATGATAATATTGATGGGGCCAGTTTTTAACAGCTTTGCTGCCTTTCTAATTTCAGAATAGTATTAGCCAATTGAAGTAAAAAAAAAAATTATAGACTGAAAAATTTGATCTTGTAGGCCATGTGTCCATATCTTAATCACTGAATTATGCAAATATATTAGGTTTTCAAGGGAAATATTTGCACATATGATTACATTAAGAATGTGGAAATGAGAATTTCATCTTCAAAAATCAGAGTGAGAATGAAGTAATGGAAAAGTCCTCATAAGAAGGACCCAGTGTGTCAAAAAGAAAGAAAGAAATGCAAGAATTGGAGCAGAGGGTTAAGACGTGCACATCTATGATGCTGTCTAGAAGTCAGGAGAGGGTCAATGACCATAAAGGGACTCTAGAAGATGTCCCTTTTTGCACAATGGTAGGTAACCAAGAGATGGGAATGGGGAGAGACTGAAAAAGAATTAAGATGTGCTATTACATGCACTAACTCTTCAGGTAGAACACACTGATTAGGTCCTGAAAACATGTACCAGTAAGAATATGAGTCGCAAAAAGAAAAAAAAATTGTCAGTGCAGCCCCCATGAAGAATGCAGCTCTGTGGACACCTTGATTTGGTTCAATTTGGACTCACTGTGCCATATGACATCCATAAGACAATAGTTTTGTGCTGCTTTAAGATGCTGTACTTTTGGTACTTTCTTAAAACAGCACAGAAAGCTAATGCTAAACTTAACCGTAACAAATGCCATTTACCAGGAAATATTAATGTAGCTTATTCAGTCCCTCTTATGGAGCTCATTTTGTGTGATATTTTTGAATCCGCTTTAGATATCTCAGACAGAAACCATCTAAAGTGTAAACAGAAGAAAATATTCTGGGACATATTGAAGATTTACTTCTTTTTAAATGTCTTGAACACTTGGGCCATTTAAAGTTTATTCCAGATAAATTATGCATTATATAGATCAGTAATGAAGTGTAATCATCAACGTTTAATTTGTAACCATGATTTTAGTTTAATCAATTGAAAAAAAAACATAATATTACTCTTGGATTTATTGCTAATATCACACAGCTCGAGTAAAACTGAGCAATAAATTTCCTAAAAGGAGGCAATTGTCGACAAGCCACTAAATTGTGACAAACATATTGCATATTAGAATGTGGTTATATGTTGAATTACCAATTTTACAACCAAAATGAGCTGCTAATGCCTTCATATTTCTTTAAACTAATAGGTAGTCAAGTATGTCTGTTCGTTGATGTCTCTAAAGCAGACTATTGATATCTGCATGTTTAATAAAACTCTTGATTGTTTTCTCTCAGGCATTGGCTGTAAAGATACATTAACGATTTAGAAAAGGTGCACAAAGCTTCTATTCAGAAAAATCTGAGTTTTTCATGAATTACTGAAATTTGTATCATGATTTTTAAAGGGCTTTTACATGCATTAAGTAGGTTGATCTGCTCAGTGATGTATTTTTCCATAAATGAGAAATTTTATCCTTAGGTAAATTAAAATGTTTCCATTGGGAAAACATTTTAATTTACCTAAGGATAAAATTTTCCCTAACTTGATAAAGTTATCAAGTTTACTAATAGTAAGTCCATGATTTGAAGTGATTTGCATTTCTGGCAGAATAATCGAACTAACTTTAATTCACAACATTTTCCTAGTATCAGTGATTCATATATCACCTCTTAAATATTTTCCTTCATCCTCCAAAATTTTATGTTTGATTTTTCTAGGCCTATTAATTACTTTTAGCAAAACTAATTTTCTTGGAAAAGCTAGATTGGATTAATATTTACCTCTTTTTTTTATTTTATATATTTTTTATTATTTTATTTTATTTTATTGAACTACAAATGTCAATCAGACAGTTTCAAGACACCTTAATAATACAGATTCGATAAATTAATACATTGCAAACTGTTTTCATAATGTTTTGGTATTGTAAAGGTGCATACATGATATTATATTAATATTTACCTCTTTAAATACATAAAGACCTCAAGTGGTACTACTGTTGGTATGCTTCCATTTTTTGTCTTTTAGGGGATATTTCTTTTTGAACAGGAGAAGTTATTTAGTGTTTAAGAATAAATAATTGTGAACTGAAACTGGGACAAATACATGAAACTCAAAATGAGGGAAAGAAAAAAAAGGTTTATTTAGCTCACATTTACTGGAGGTTTCAAGACACAGGAGGAGAGACTGGGGCACTGCCATGTCCAGGATGACCCTCTCCACACCTCTGATAAAGCACAGGCTAGCCAGTCTTTTTTTTTTTTTAATGTGTATTTCTTTCTTTTTTTGTGGAACCAGGGATTGAACTCAGGCTCTTGCACTTGCCAGACAAGCGCTTATTCTACTGAGCCATCTCCCCAGCCAGGCTAGCCAGTTTAATGGTGTATGCCTCTCTGACCCCCAAAGTCCTCTGGCCCTGCCCTTTGAACCACAGGTTGCCCCTCAAGTGGTGACAGCCCCACAATTTACATGAGGCTTAGGGGGGACAACTAGATACAAATCATGACAGTTATTTAGTGTTTAAGAATAATTAACTGTGAGCTGAAACTTTTACTTAAATTGTGTGATATTTATGTTATTCAATGACATGTTGATTACTACCTATAAATATCATGTGAATGATAATTAATTTTTATGCCATATTTTTGGGAATACCATAATTCACATCATTACTTTCTATTGCATGTTTTTTTCTGTATTCCAGGATTAAAATGGAGCATATATTTCTTATTTTACCTAGAGAAAATGAATTGCCTGTTAATTCATGTATTTTTTTTTCATTCATTCAGTAAAAACTGGTTTTCAGGATATGCAAGAGGATAATATAGATCTTTATTAAAGAAGTTAGTAAACTATAGTCTAAGGGTCAAATCCAGGTGACATCTGTTTTTCTTCATAAACATAGATTTTTAGGAACATACTTGTGCCCATCATTCAACAGGATTTCTTATGATTGTTTTAGAGTATCAGAAGTCAGTGACATAGTTAGAGTTGCCACAATGATAATACAGCCTATGATTCTAGATTGTATTCCCTTACATGATGCATTTGGTCTTCTCTTCTATAAAACAAATTCAAAACAAAATCCTTTATTAATGTTAAACAAATAGATATGCAAATAATTATTTATATAGACATTCAGAAGTTATATGTAAACAGCAGAATGACGAGGGCAGAAAAATATTAACGTCAATTTATGAGTAAGGCATAGAAAAATGTTTGATGAAAGAAACTCCTACTTGGACTGAGTTTGAAGTGTCTGGAAGATTGTGATGAATGTGAAAAGGAGGAGGTGTGAAGCCAAGGTGAACATTTACTTTCTCACCTGGAACTGATTTTTAGCTGCTAGTGACCAAAAATCGACAGCAGATTAAACTCATAAGGTTTGCATTTTTCACACAACAAGAAAAGCCCCCCAAAATGTAAATTCAAATTTCTTTTCCAAAACTCAATTATGCCACAGGCTCTGTGGTTTTCTTGATCTCCTACAAATCTCATGTTGCACCACAGATAAATGAAGGCAAGAGAAGAGAGGAGGTCACTGGGGTCACTTCACAAGAACAGGACAGAAACCCCCTCTGAGTATCCCCAGAGCCACTGCATTTTTGCTCATCGATGCTTCGTAAAGCTGGCTTCAGGTCCAACGTAGGTAGAGACCTGCCAAGAGTATGCTTACGTACAGTCTGTTACCTTACAGATGATAATTAAGGAAGAACTCAGAAGAGACAGGAGTTTGCTCTTGTTCAGGTGAATGGAGCCCTGAGGTTTATGTAACTTTAATGTACTATGAGGAGAAAGTTGGCTGTGATTAAGATCCACTTTATAAAGATGGATGTTGGCATATTCTAGCAAAGGGTAGCAAATGTTTTATCTGGTGGAATTTCTTTTCCAACTCATTGAAAGAATAGGTGGAAATTTCTTCACTTAGGCATCACTAATGTCAATAATTTAGTCTTAAAATTAATTGAGACAATTGCACATTCAACCTGTCCATGTATTGGCAGTCAAGATTGCTAGGTGTGTATCTTCCCTACATTTTTTCTCTGTTTTTCATTCATCCAATGACAAATGCTTACTGAATATCAACTGTGAGCTATACAAAGTTGCTTGTTGGATGCATAGGATAGAGCTAATGGCACTTCTAGGCCTAGGGCAGAAAAAAAGAACTTGGTGTATATGAAATGCTGACCCTTGGGTCACTCAATTTTTACCAAGTATAGTCACAATGGTAAATCTCAATCAAATTTATGATTTTAACAAGTGATTATTGTTACCACCCACTTCTTTATAGAATCTCTGTTCCTGTGTCTTTCTGTCCTAAGAAGGCAATAAGATATTGTGAATTTTATCTTGATTCTAATAAACTTCCTGACACTCTTACATTTTTCACAGTGAAACATTGGTGTTTGTAAGGATTTTATTTATCACTCTTGACAATTCAACTTAAGGAATTCCCACATTTGTCTGAGTTCAACAAATTATAATGAGTCCTGAAGTATGGCCTGTCATTAAACTACTATCCTTACTCATTTATGACCCTATTTGCATACCTGCAAGACATCTAAAACATGGCAAAATATGCTTGACCGTGTCCTTTCATCATTTATGTCGCCTTTATGAATTGGATTAGCCAGCTTTCTGTCACTGAATGTCATTACCAATACCCACAATTAAAAGGAGAGAGGCTTTATTGGCTGATACTTTCAGGGAATTCAGTCCATGGTCATCTTGGTTCAAGGCAAATACATGGTAAAAAAAAAAAGTATAGTAAAGCAAAATTGTTTGTTTGTAGAGGCCAGGAGACAGAATAGTGGAAGAATGCCAGAAAGAAATGTACCATATATGGTACCCAAGAACAAGGCTACATCATCCATCCAGACAATTAGTATGATTTAGTAATTTCCCTATATGGCAGTCCAGTTGACTCAGTTAAGCATAACCATCACATCAATAAGCTGCATTTGTAGCTTCTCCCATTTTCAGTCCCCAACTCTTTATGTAACATTTATATATAGCATAGTTTCTCAAGTAACTTAGAAATAATTTCAAATATAGAGAAACTTATGCATAAGTTAAATGTAATACTGTGCTATTTTAGTTAAGAATCCTGAGCAAGCTAGATTTTTCTGTTTTAGTCTGATTGTGGCCCTGGAACCAATCTGAGGGATGTTTGGCCATCAGTTGGGGGCAAGAGAGTGAATAAGACTTGGGAATTGTGCTCTCTGCCTTTTTCTTTCTGAAACATAACAGGGACATAAGTACCAAAGAAATTGGTTCATACACACCAGACTCTCACAATCATGTTAGCTCCCTTTTCAGAATTTGATTTTTTTCCTTGAGGTGAAAAAAAATGTATATAGAGCAGGTATAGAGCATTATAGACATAACTCCTAAAACTGCTTCTGGTATTGGTAGGCGGTGAGTTAGTGGAGGCATAAGAGGATGGGACAGGTGATAAAGGGACAGAAACACCCCAAGTGAGAAGTGGTGAGATGGACATACGTGGGTAGATAAGCAGACTCTACAGGAGGCAGGCCCTTGAAGCACCTTCAAGTCCTACATAGGGTTCAAGTCCTAGGTTCCTTGTAGCAAAGCATGCAGAGAAGAAGCTATAGAGATATTTGTTATTTTGTACTGTGTAGGGAATAATAACAAAAATAATGCCTGACATCTTTGGTATAGATGACATCTCTTTCCCAAATATTTTCAATTTATCATGTAATCTGCACATGGGCAACCCACAAATATGAGAGGCTGACTAGCCAGACACTCAACAACAGTAGGGTGGTGGCTCATGTGGTCCACTTTGCTTCCTGACTTACACTTCTCTACCTATGTTATTTTTCATTAATGGACATTCAACCCAAGGTATATGAGCTCTAATGTCATATTTCTAATGTCTAATGTCAACTCTTTCTGTTTTTTTTAGGATATGTGTGCAGTATAGGCAGTTGGCAATCAGCTTGGAGATTCTGTACATTACAAAATACTACGTGTCTCGAGGCCAGCCAGATAGCTCAGCAGACTAAAGCACCTGCTTAGGCAGAGCACAGTGGCTGGAGTTTGATCCCTAGCATGCCGTTCTAGTTCCATCCCCAGGGAGTGATGAGACAGAGACTGAAACTGCACATGGTGGAGTACCTGTAATCCCAGTACTTGGGAGGTGGAAAACAGGAGGAATACTATGAATCCAATCTATGTGGTAAGACTCTGCAGACCCTGTACTAAATACAAACAAAAAAGAAATACTAGTTGCTTCTTTTTCTAGTACCATTCTTCTTTCAACTTACCGCCCTCACTCCTCCTTTAAATGTCTTTTATCTATTGATTTATCTTCTTGTTGATATGATTAATATTAGTTCATTTAATAGCATATAATATTTACATTATTTGAGGCTACTAGGTTCCTGCACATGCATGTGTTTATTGTACCTATTTCCTCTCTTGGTCTCCTCATTTGCTTAGTATTTGGGACCCTTTCCAACTTTTGCGAGGTCAATTTTCCTGTCCCCTTTGACCCATACTTTATTGTCTTTCTGTTATTAAGCTGTATTTTTGCCTTACACAAATGAAATATACTACATGGTAGTTTAGGTTAAATGTCCGATTTATTTTACTCAAACTTATATTTTCTAGGCACATATATTTTTCAACTACTGTCTTGAATTATTCTTTGCTTTTACTCAGGTAGTATTCTTTTATATATCGATACCACATTTTCTGTTCATAATTGTCCACTGATGGCTATATAGTCTGCTTCCAAGATTTACTATTATGATGTGTGCTGCTATAAACATGGATATCCATGTAACACTGTCATTAGCTATTTGGTGAAGATACTTGGAGTGGGGAGAGCTGGCTCATTTGGAATTTCTTGATTTTAGTTCATTGAGAAATCTCTGTACTGATTTCCATAATTGACAATCTATTCTTAATCCCTTCACAGTCTGCTGGCACAAAGGATATAGTCTGAATAGCATTCCCTGGGATTTCTCCAGGATGACTGACATAAAAGGGCTCCTCTTTTTTTCAGAGCTGCCTTAGTTTTGACGAAATTAGATGGTCATAGAAGTCATACATATTAACAAGTTTTATTGTGATAAGTATTGCATTTGGAATTTTGTATCTCAATGTTTGTGAGTTCCAGAATTGTGGGATGCTCTTGCCCCTAAAAGCCGCAGCACGAAGGCAAATGTTGTCATTCAGGTATTTATACAGAAGTCAAGCTCATTGTGCTGTACTTCCTTTATAGAGAACCATTCCAGTCATGGCTACCTGGATGGAACTTCTTGGGGTATAGCTCAAGCTTGAGCAGCTGGGTGACACTGAATAGTCTTTGAGTTTCTATTGAACATATTTGTGGTCTATTCTGATTCCAATTTAGTGTTTACGTAGTTACATATTGTCTCAGTTACTTTTCTCTCATTCCTGGGACAAATACCAGACCTTCAAAATGAAGGAAAGAAAGGTTTATTTAGCTCACAGTTATTAGAGGTTTTCAGTCTATTCGATTGGCTCCAAGGCAGGGTAGTAAAGGGCAGAGAACAACCTTTTATGGCAGCTGCAAAGAGCAAGAGAGCAAAGGAAGTGAGAGCAGCTCAGGTGGCTAGCTAGCCTCCCTGCCACACATTGTAATGTAAATTACATGCCCCAGGGCAGTTGCAGCACCCACATGCACAATAATCACAAACTCCAGAAGTTGCCCCAGGACTGCATGAGGCTTTGGGGGGACCTCTTACCCAAACCATAACAAATATTGTCAGTGTTTCTTCCACTGCTGTGCTTTCTGTAGTTTTACCCACCTTTGTCTTTTCCATCCAACCTCAGATGGCTAGAGTGAAAGGCTGGCCCACCTTGTTCATGCTTTCCTTTCAGTGCCTGTTATATATAATGTACTGTATGACAAGAAGTGGAATAAGTGTATGTGTTACTTCATCTTTTGTCATTGCAGGGACAACACACCCAATGTCCAAAATTAAGGAATGAGATGCTTAGTTAGCTGACAGTTTGTGGAGGTTTCAGTCCGTAATCAGCTGTTTCCAAGGCAGAGTGTTGTGGCAGAGGACTAATTCTTCAAAAAATAGTGGCAGCAAAAAATAGCAAAAAACAACAAGGGCCCAAAAGGGAAAGCAAGTCTCTTATTCTCCTTTATACTGTAAACAGACTAGTCTACCTGGTGTGGGTTTAGCATTCACATCATCACTGTGCATAGTATGAGGACATGAATAAGCTGAGAACCCTGGCCTACTGCTGAGTTGCTTAGAATTCTAGAATTCTCAAATTGACGCACGTATCAACTATCATGGTGCACACCTTGTCAACTTGACAACCTGCCACATTTTTAAAAATCAGCTTGCAGGTACAAAGGCATCCTTGTTCTTATCATTTCACACCAAAACATTATAATACAGGTTAACTAATCCATGAGAACCAGTATTGTTTATCACTATTATATTATACTGTAACCATAACATTCCACCCCTGGCTCCCAGAAATGTCATGCGCATCCTTTCATGCAAAAAGCATCTTAGTCCATTTCTAAGAATTGCTAAAAATCTGTTTAGCTCTGTTTCTGCATTGCAGAATGTCCAAATTCCAAGTCTCCTCCAAGAAGTAAGGCAAACTATTAGCTGCAAACCTTCATACAAATGAAAAGTTAAACACTTCCAACTTTTAGTGACACAAAATAACTATTTTCATTCCAGATGTTACAAAGAGAAGACAAAGGACTGGGACCAAAGGAAGTGCTTGTATTTTCAACTGCGGCATCCAACGCATTCTGTGACAAGTTTGGATCTCCAAAGGGCTTGAATGGCCCCACACTATGACATTTCAGATGATTGTAGCTCCTTGACTTCACTCTTAGGCCTAGTTTGCTCCCACTTTGCAGCTTTCTCTAGATGATTCATGTTTTAGCTTTTTCAAACTTCTAAGGTTTCCACTGTACATTTGACTTCCCCCTCACAGCTTCACACACAGCCCTCTCAGGGCCACACTGATTGGCTTTCCATTTCAGAAGAAATTGGGGAGGAAGTCTTCTTATGCCCATAACTCTTGCATTCTGCAAAGCCCAGTGCTACTTAGGTGATTCCAAGCTCAGCTTTCCCAGATGGATCAGTAGCCAAGCTTTGCTCTTTTCTGGCTGTAGGGGTCTAATGCCTTGATCAGTGGACACTCTGAATCCAATTCAGAGGAGCACATTTTCTGCACTGCCACCATTTTGGAACATGATGCTCTCTGGCTTTCTCTTCAAAGCAAAGTTCTAAGAGTTGTGAGAGTAAAAAGGGTGGAGACTTGCTGCTTCCTGTGATGCCCTCAAACCATCAGTTGTATTCTGTTGTTCTTTCTAAGCAATCAAAATCTCATCAGGTCTAACTTGTAGTCCATAGCTTTCCTGGTTTTCTTTTTGGTCAAACACATTTTAAACCAATCTGATAGGCTGTTTGCCCATGATTTTCAATTTAGTTCTGTCTAAAATCCCCCATGACACTGACTCAATATTTAATTGCCTTGAAATTTCTTCTGCCAGCTTAATTACTCCACTCTCTTTAATCTCAATCTCAGGTAAAGTCTCTGAACATAAGCAAAATGTTAAAAAAAAATTCTACCAAGCCATAAGACACATTGTGTGGAGTCCAACTGCCAATGCAGTCATTCTTCCCAACAGAAACCTATCAATCCTTATCTTTACCGGCAGGATTTCCACCAGCCTTCTGAATATTAATTAGAATCTCCCACACAGAATAGCCCATAGCATTCCAGCTCTACTTTTTCAGACAATATCTCAAAACTTTTCCAAACTGTTCCCATAAGCCATTCCTGAAGGATCTGGAACCACACGATAAGGTATAGTCATTGAATGATCCCTACCCTGGTATCAAATTCTTTGTTGCATACTTTTGTCTCATTGCTGGGACAAAAACCCATTGCCCCAAATTTGTGAAGGACAGGTTTATTTAGCTGTCATATTGTGGAGGTTTCAGGCTGTAATCAGTTGGCTGCAAGCAGAGCGGCGTGGCACAGCAGCAACACTTCAATGTGGTTGAAAACAGTAAAAGTGACAATAGCAAAAAGGAGAAAGACCATGTTCATCCCTCATATTTTAAGTAGGCTGCACCACCTAGAGTAAGTGCAACACCCGTATAATCTTCAGGCCTTCCTCTTGCACAGGATGAGTATGTTCACAAAGTGAGGATCCTGGCCCATGCTGAGCACACCACAAAAGAAATGAAAAATGTGCATATTCTGGGTACATGGAGACAAATTGCATGAGGGAAGTGAAGGACCTTACAGGGAGAATAGAATGGGTTCTCTCAAAGTCCTTTTCATAATGGTTTATTACCTATGAATTCTGCTGAAATGTCAGTGTATTTATGTTATTGAGTTGATATTGGATTAGGTTACAAATCAGTATCTGAATTGATTTCTAAGGAGTGTTAACTGTTCTTCTACATTGATAATTCAATAATCTTTTAGAAAATACAATGTAGGGTAAAAAATTATAGACTCAGAAAACCAAGACTCAATGGGAGTTAAAGCTCTTTTATTTTTTCCTATGTAGGTATCTTAAGTCTAGAAAAGCAGGTCAGTCTCTTTCTGAAATGGCTGGGACCACATTTCCAGATCCTTACACATGTAATTTTTAGAAAGTACCATATATAATCATGCGTAGTGATCCTCCTGTTTTCAAGCCTCCTGGCTCTGAGATCACAGGCATGCACCACAACGCTTAGACTCAGTCACTGGCTCAGTGTGCCTGGGGCCAGGGCCAGTGTGGCATGTGGTGCCAGGGTTGAACCCAATCCCTGTGCTTGTCTAAGCAGGTGCTTAGTCTGCTGAGCTATCTTTCCAGCCCGCCTGAAAGCTCTGTGACAATGAAATGAAGCAGAAAGCATTTTCGAATTGCTTTCAAAAATGGTAGTAATGGAAAGATCATAGCACCCCATCATAACTGAGAGAACAAGCTTGGACAGTGGGCCACATCTTACCTGAACAGTTTCCCTCATGGAAATTGTAAACAAAAATCCACTTATCATCTCAGCCTCAGCATCCCTATCTGTACAATAATCTTTGTTGTACTATGGTTTTCAGGAGATGATATGAGATTGGCTATTTAAGTATTATCATGACAACTGAAACAAAGAAAACACACAGTGATCAATGACTAATGATTTTGTGATTAAAGAAAGTAAGTTGGGTCCAGACACTGGCACATTATCTGCAGCATAGAGTGAATAACAAGGTCATAGGAAAATAACACTATTTGGGCATGTTTGAAATTTTCACTGGAAATGTTTCTTTGCTATATCAAAATCATGGGTCCAATGAGAATATAAGTTACAAGCCATTTACTTCAAATGAAGCACTTAGAGATAGTCCTGTATATAGTTTTGAATTTCCTTTTATCTCCCAGAACCCCAATCTAGCAAAAGGCCATTTGATTTCATAAGAACAGCACAGCAATATGTATTATCCCTTCATTGTGTGTTCTTTATGCTCATGGCTTTTGAATCCACAATCTTGGCTTTGATGGATGGTGTGAACCATTTTATGCCCTTTTGATTTCCCTTTGGAAAAGAAGAGATTATAGAAGCTACCAATGACTTCAACAACAAATTCTGTCAAAAAATAAACAGTAAAGTTCCTTTGAATGAGAAATGATGCATTGTCTAGTAAAGGAATCACATGCCATGTTGTTTCTTTGAGAGCAGTCATATGTGTTGTGTGTGAGGCCATAACCAAGAGGGTCCTCAGCAAAGCTAGTGCTCTAATTAGGTGCTGTTCAACTAGCAAGGAGCATGGAAATTCCATGAGAAGCAGCTCTTCAGTGTGCTATCATGCTTGAAATCCAGGAAGGGTCCTAGTTATCAGACGAAATTTTCTGAGGATCTATTTCCTCATATTCATGGCCGCAAGAAAGAGAGATCTCTAGTGTCAGGTGCATCTTTGTCTGTACTGCACTACAAGCAGCACCTGAGTCCTGCAGACATTGCATCCCCATCCTCAGATCAGAGAAAGAGCAACTGAGAGTCTGCAGAAGAGAATGAAAATGTCTATGCAGTGAAAGGAGAGTTATTTAAAAAAATCTCCACAGAACCTGTGGATACATTCAGCCATGTATTCTTTCTGTAACTTGACCAGCACTTAGAGAAGAAGGCTGCACAACAGAGTTGGTATGACTTGACATCAACCTGTCTGTCTCATCCTCTCCTAAGGAGACCAAGCTAGAGTGCACGGGTTAAGATCTTTTGACACAAGATATGATCACATAGAATTTCCAACATGCTACTTACAAATTGTGTGACTTTCAATTTTTTTAAAAAATTGATCTTGAGCAGGGCAGATAGCTCAGCAGTCTAAGCACCTGCATGGCAAGCACAAGGACTGGGCTTGACCCTCAGTACCATATACCAGGTCAAACAGGTAACCCCAAGCACATAATGCTGGCCAAAGAAACTGCATGTTGTAATGTATGCCTGCAATCCCATCACTGTGGAGGATGGCAAGGAAGGATCTCTGTGAGTATGAACTCTGTAGTGAGAAACTATTGCAAAAATAAATAAAATATTTTTAAAAATAACAGTTATTGGTAGGTTTTTATTACATTTTCAATTTTGTTTCTTATTTTTGAGTTTTTCAAAGTTTTTGTCTCTTCTTGACTCAGATTTAGAATTTTATGTATCTAGGAAAATGTCCATTTCCTCTGTGTTTTCCATCCTGTGAGAGTAAAGATTTTGGAAGTAGTATTGATGATTTTCTGGATTTCTCTAGGATCTATAGTGATTTTGCCCTTTTCATTCTTCATTGCATTAATTTGGGTTTTCTTTTTCCCTACCAACAAAGAAAAGCCCAGGTCCTGATGGATTCACAGGAGAATTCTAAAAGAAATTTAGAGATTTAATGACAAATTTCTTAAACTCTTCAATGAAATTGAAAGGGAAGAAATTCCCTCAAACTCATCCCTGGAGGCAAGTATTACTCTGATTCAAAAACCAGAGAAAGATCCAACTAATAGAGAGAACTATAACTCAATCTCTCTAGTAGATATACATGCAAAAATCCTCAATAAAATAATAGCTAATGGAATGCCCAAGTCATCAAGAAGATTATGAATCATTCCCAACTGGGATTCATTTCAAGAATGCAGGGATAGTTCAATATATGTGAATTTATAAATGTAATATGCCACATCAATAGAACCAAGAAAATAATCCACACGATCATCTCAGTAGATGCAGAAAAAGCTTTTGGCAACGTACAATGCTCATTCATGATAAAAACCATACAGAGAATTGCAATAAGTGGTCTATATCCCAACCTGATAAGAGCCATTTATGAGAACCCAACAGCCAAAATTATACTAAATGGGCAAAACCTGAAGGCCCTGACTTTAAACTCAGGGACAAGACAAGGATACCCACTGTCGCCACTGCAACTCAATAAAGTTGTGGAAACATTAGTCAGAGCAATCAGACAAGAGAGAGAAATAAAAGGAATATGATTAGAAAAGAACTGAAATTATTATCTACAGATAACATTATACTCTACATAGAAGACCCCAGAAGTTTCACCAAGGGCCTTATAGATTTAATCACCAAACGCAGCCCCATATCAGGATACAAAATCAAGCCAAGGCTTGTGAGATTCATCAGCAGACTAAGCACTGCTTAGGCAAGTACAGGGGTTGGGTTCTATCCATGGCACCACATTCCACACCAGCCCTACCCTCAGGTGCCCTGAGCCTGTGACCAAGTCTGGGCGCAGTGCCACATGCCTGTAACACCAGTGCTGGAGACGCTGTAAGTCCAATGTGTAGTCAGACCCAGTACCAAATACATAATAAAAATGTCAACACTCAATAGTCCATAGCATTTTGGAACACAAAGAATGTACTAATTAACAGTCCAAGAAATGAAATAGTTAGAGATTAAGTATTTTTACATCTCTCAAATGATGTAAAGGATTCATACAGTGAAAGTTATGGTCCTCAGATAATAAAGATTGAAGATTTGAGAAAAAGGAAAAATATTCCATGGTCCTGGATGGGAAGAATCAACATTGTGAAAATGGCCATAGTTCCAAAATTATTATACAGATTCAATGAAATCTGAATTAAAATAACATTAATATACCTCACATAGCAAGAGAAAACTTTCTTCAAATTAGTTTGAAAACTGAAGAGTTCCAAAATATGAATAGCAACCCCAGGAAAAAAAGGAAAGACAGGAAGCATCAAAATCACTGACCTGAAATTAGTATAATTATCATGGTAGTATAAAGCTACCATGATAAAATCAGCATGGTACTGACATAGAGATAGACCTGAGGATTAATTGCACAGATTATAAAATGCAGGGATAACTGCAAACAATTATCTTTGATAAAGGGGCCAAACATGCTCACTGGGAGAAAGATAGTCTCTCTAGTAAATGGTCCTGAAATAAATGGCTTTCCACATGCCAAATGCTAAAACTGGAGCCATGCCTATTACCATGCACAAAACCACAGTCAAATTGGATAAAATATTTAAATATTAAAATAGATACACTAAATCTTCTCAAGGAAAATATGGGTAGAAATCTAAAAGGCACAGGAGTAGGTAAGGAACTCATGAGCAATAAACAAATTGCATGGAGAGTACTGCAAAGAATCAAGAAGCGGGATCTCATCTCTTTGAAAAGTTTCTGCACATCAAAGCAAATCTCCAACAGAGCAAAAGAAAACTGACAAACTGGGAAAAAATTGTTATCTTTCCCTCAGACAAAGGCCTTCTATTTAGAACATTTAAAGAATTAAAAAATCAGGCCCCCAAATTCAAAGACCCAATCCCAAAATGGGCATTGGAGAGGAATATATACTTCTCAGAAGAATAAATACAAATGGCATATATATATATATATATATATATATATATATATATATATATATATATATGGCATATATATATATATATATATATATATATATATATGTTCAACAGCATTAGGCAATTGAGAAATGCAAATTAAAAGAACACTGAGATTCCATCTCACCCCCAAAGAATGGTTAATATCAACAAGACAGCCAATACCAAACACTGGAGAGGCTGTGGAGAAAAATAAACACTTCTTCACTGCTGGTGGGAATGCAGACTGCTACAGCCCCTGTGGAAATCAGTACACAGATGCCTTGAAAGTTAGGATTGGGGAGCCTATGCAAGTCAGGTATTCCCTTTCTGCATTTTTTTTTCCAGAATAACTGAAAGCCTCATACCACAGCAATATTTGAACACCAGTGGTTATAGTAGCACAATTTGTCATAACTAAACTCTTAAAATGACCCAGATGTCCATCAACTTAAAAATGGATAAAGAAGATATGACATTTTTATGAAATGGAGTATTACTCATCTATGAAACAGGAAAAATTTGAGTCTTTTGTTGGCAAATGGGTGCAACACTAGTATATAGTCTTAAGTGAAATAAGTCAGATGCACATGTGCAAACATCAGACTGTCTTCTTTGGGTTGAGAACCTGAAAAAGAAAAATGGAATCTGAAGGACACAATGCATATGGGGAGAGAACGAACTTATTCAGAATGAAGAAGTTATTGAGTTGAAGAGAAGAATAAGAGAAAGAAAATGTTTATCTATGTATGGAACCAGGATGGTTTGGACAACTCTACTGTGCATTTCTGCTGGTCTATGGAAAGAAGCAGTTAATGCTTTAATTTGTTTTGTCTTCTTTTTTCAATTCTTTGCCGTTTTTCTCTCTTTAATTTTTTCCAATTTTACATGCATATATATGATGATATGAAAAACTGTTTGGAAAATAACACTCTATTACAATAAATACTGTGAAATTCAAATTACTTTGTTAAGTGAAATTTCATATTGATTACATTTTTTAATGTTTTAATTATAATTTGTATTTTCCTTAAATAATAGTAAAATAAAAATTGATCTTTTATGTACAGCACTTTCTTTTCATGTAAGAAAATTATTATAATAAATTTAGGGATTTAGAGGTCCAACAACAGTGCACTAACTACCCCTAACTACCCCTAACTAACGTAAGGGGTAGTATGTTTTCTCAGTGAGAGGTATTTGATTTAACACTGCGAAGTCTAGGAATCAAACTCAGGGCTTTGTGATTGCCAGGCAGACACTGAGCTACATACTCAGCCCATTAATACCTTGACATGGAGAGTAAATTAAGTTAGAAACCTGCACATTTCCCTGGTGTTGCTTTATGTTGAACTAGCCTGAAATATGTCTCTCTGAACCATTACCCTAGTCTATCTCTCTGCAAACAGAGACTGTGCTTCTCTTTGCTTCATTCATGACTTCTATTGTTGAGCAAAACTCTATTATACATCTGCAACAATGCAAAATAGAAAGCATTCAAAAATAGACACTCTGCATGACAAGAAATCTAGAAAAGTTACCCAATGAATATTTCATTATAGAAATAGAGCACACAGTCACACAATGGACCAGCAATAGCTGCATCCACATTCTTCATTTTGCATTGAGTTTCAGAGCTTCTTAAGGTATTTACCAAAAGATATACTACAATTAAACTGGTGTTCTTGAAACTGAAGTCCTGGGAGTACACATCCTGGGTGTTTTTAGAACACTGGTCTGGTTTGTGTGCTGACACTGCATATTCATAGCTAGGAGGATGAGGAAATAAATAGCTTTTTCTTTATTACACAGGGGACATTATTCCGTTCGTTGCAGCTGTATTACCTCCTCCAGTCCTCACATTGATCCCTAAGTATACAACACTATTTTCATCATTGTACTCACAAAGAGACAGAGATGGGGAGATATCTCAGTGGCTTTGGTGTCTGCCTGGCAAATGCAAGGTCCTGAGTTTGATTCCTGGTACAGGAAAAAAAGACAGAGGCATGGGGGGGAAATAAAGGTTCTTTTGTCATCTAGAAATTATACTGAGGGGGTAGATTCCACATGGTTAATCAAAATTCAGAATTTCAAAGGTTTAATTCTGCCCTTGTCAATTGTCACTCTCTTGAACTAAAATTCAACCTTCTAAAAAGAAAGTCGTAGTTTGAAAATGTTTTATTGTATGGATGTACATTTTTATGTTTTTATTTTTGACAATATTTTACTGAGAAAATTATTAAATTTTCAAAACTCCAGTCAGTACTTGTTTGTACTGTTTTAAATTTGTTGCTGTTAGTGCATATATAATACTTACGTGTACACATATTTATATCTACGTGTATGCATATGTATATATATTCAGTTTTGTTTCCTTTTTAATCAAAATGCAAGGAAGACCCCGTGATCAGATGCATTCCTTAAGGAATGGAAAGGCTAGAAAGGGAAAACACGAGACAAATAGAGGATAAGGATAATATTTTAAAAAAAGCAAGCAAAATTCATTATTTCAGTTTTTTTTTTTTGTTTTGTTTTTTTGTTTTTTTTACTTAGTGCAGAATCTCATTACACAGCTCAAATTTGTCGTGATCCTCCTGTTTTCAGCCTCCTCATCCCAGACTCAGTTGCAGGCTCCGTGTGCCCTGGGACAAGTGGTAATGTGGAATGTGGTGCCAGGGATTGAACCCTGGCCCCTGCATTTGCCTAAGGCAGGTGCTTAGTCTGCTGAGTTATCTCACCAGCTCTTGTTATTTCAATTTTAGAAAAGGATGATGGAGCAAAAAAAATTCCTCAGAAACCGGGCCAGATGGAAATGTGTTCACTGACCATCTCAGCAATCTTACACACACAGTTATGTTTGTCCTGATCAAATAAACCAAAAGAACATGAATCAATAATCCTCAAGTCTTTGAACCAGTCACACACAAACTTCACACACACTCACTTCTGGCCTGTGTTCTGCCAAGTAGTTGGGCAGAAAGCTCCTCCATCTGTCCATGATAAAGAGCAGTCACCTCGCCCAATGATGGCCTTGCCTCCTGCTGCTGCTCACCTTTCCCCACCACACCAGTTCTGTCAGCCCAACCTGGTTGCGTCTTACCAGGAAGCATCTTCCAAGGCCAAGCGTAGCTTCCAAGTCAAGGGTGTGAAAATTTCCCTTAAAAGATGTTCTTGATCTGTTTCTTATATTGCTAAACTTTTAAGTTGGATCTGTGTCCTTTGGTTGCTAATTTGCCCTAAAGAATATGTTTTACAGATTTACTTTTCTGCACCATCCTTTTTTTTTTTTTTTCTTCAAGCTGAAACTGGCAAGAAATGTTAACGAAATGGGGGAGGCCCTCAGGCCTCTGACTTCCTTTGCAGGATGCCTGTCCTTTCCCACAACGTACACTGCAAATTTCTACTTCTAGGACTCTTGTTAAAATCTTTTCTTTACCGCCCCCCCAAGTGGATGAATTTGAAGCTGAACCCCACAGTCCTCTGTCTGTAGCCACACTGCTTCTGACCCATCCTTGAGTTAAAGCATGGGCTGTAGTCACAGATTTTGTGATGGAACAAAATTCAGCCATTCAACTCTCTGGAAGCCTCACTCCATACCCAAGCATACTATTTGCCTGCCTATTTTGCAGATTACCCACCTCTCAGGCTATGCACTGATGTTTGATCTCATTGCTCTTTCAGATAGTTTGACAAACTAAATAAAGCTAACAGAAGCTATTCTTCTGTTTATTTTCTGAACTGTCAGCTGAAAACACATGCTGGCCTGACCATGGTCTAGCCATGCCACTTGATACTTTGAATAGCTTCATCAAGTTGTCAAATTGCCTGTTTGAGAAGAGCCATTAATCAGGACCCATCAGTGAGTAACAGGTAAGATTTGGTTCTGATTCAGCAAAGGCTTAGGGAAAACCATGTCAAATGCTGGAATAATTCTGGTGATGAGTTCAGCAATATTCTCCTTGAGGGTTCCAGTAGCTGAGACACTACTGAGCACTCATTCATCCTCCATCATTTCAGGCTATGGGTCTGGCTTTCCCACAGAGCTCTGAAAGACCTAGCCTTGTCCAGCCTGTGCATCAGATGGGACAAGCTCAAACATTGTATATGTAAGGTTAACTGATGGATTGACTTGAAATTTTCCAGATAGAAATGATATTGAGAGATATTGCATTATGTTTTCTGCATAGGAATTCAATCTTTGCCAATTAAAATACAACCACTGCACAAGTGTTCTGCAATACAATTGTGAGCAGCTGTCAGTGTGGTGCCTGGCCATGGGCTACTGAGGAAAACAAAAGGAAATGCTAAAGTGATTTTAATCTGGGAGCTGCCAACTAATTATATGATTGAGTCTATGAAAATAATGTGTAAATTCTGTAAATGTAGGTTGATTTCTATTATTATTTCCTTTCAGCCTGCATTGTTGCCAATTGATAAACATTTTGACAGGACTGTAGATATCAATCTTTGAGGAAAAATAAAAACCTCTCATCCTTAGAAAACATTGGTTGAAAAGATAAGATATACTCTAAACAAATAATAAAAATCTAATAAAATATATAGTGATCAGCTACACTATCCAGACAGAGCTGATGCCTCAGATTGTAAATACAGGGACAAAATTCTATTATTCCTGAATGAGACTTTCAGTATCTAGTAAGTCATGCATGTATTGGCACTGTTATCAGAAAGCTAAATTACAACTCTCAAAGGCATGCTCTGTTGGAATCAATTGCGTTAGCTAGAGCACCTTCAGTTGCAAATATCAGACAGTCACGTTAAAGAAACATAAACTAAAATAGCAACTCATGAAACTAGGATGAGTCAGGGATTAATCCAGGCATGGAGAAACAACTGTGATCGGGGCTAAATCTTCATTTCTACACCAGTTCTTTCCAATTTGATGGAAAAAGCATTCACAGGAATTTTTATTAATATTTCTTTTACAAAAAAAGATCCAGAGAAGATGCAATGGTTTGTATGTTAGAGTCAGTAAAGTTTCCAGAGATGTAGCCCAGATAGACTATTTGGCCTGAACAGGAACCCACTGTGTTTAACTTAGATGACAGGCTGTTCTTTCCCACAATGATACTGAGGATCCAATCAATTGAAATTCCTATCAGGTGGGGATAAAAATTCACAGAAGGAACATGATACTGGCAGACTATAACAAGAAATTTTAAAATAATTAGAGAAACAATTGAACAACTTCTATAAATGTCGACCCTGACTGTTTTCCTCTATCACTTGTATTATTCTCCACAGAGGAAGCTGCTGCTGCTCAGAGAACCGACTGAGGCATCCAAGCCTTGAGTTCTGGCTAGTAGACAAGCACTGGATAAATCTGAAGTCTCCAGAATTGTTTCACCATACCGCACCATCTCTCTAGACTGCTGTGTCTTTATCTTTGAGGGGTGATGTAGTTAAGAAAACTCCCAGGTTTAACAAGAAAAACCCGTTATTTACAGCCTGGTGATTTCACACAGCAAATATGAAAACCAAACAGAGTAAACAATTCTCCTTAAAATCAATCTATTTTATATTTTAATCTTGAAACAGCCTCATTTTGACAGTGCTTGGGACTGAGACTAAATTATGTACATGCCAGCATCCTTAGTCACCAGAATCACAAAAGAAAAAAAATCCACTAACCTTTGAGGAGTCTTCCAGCTAGGATCAATTATCTTTTTATTTGTTTGATTTTACTTTGGAGGAAAGTGATGGCTCTTAAAATCTAGAGCCAGTGGGAAGTTTTTTCATCCATGGAGCAAAGCTGTGAAAACAAATTCATTTTACATCTGCTTTTATCAGGTCTGTGCTTTGCCTCGTATTTCCTAGTTATTTTCCCACTGTTCAAAAGTCCTGTCTGTCCCCATATATTTCTTCATAGTAAATTACTTGTCTGGTATTGGCAAGGTTCCAACCTTAATGTTTCAAATCCTCACCCTATATTAATGAAATCATCTAGGTATATTTTATTTAAAAGTTGATGTGTATTAACTTATTTAACATTTCCAGCTATATTAGAAAATTATTTCTATTTCTTTGACCCATTGTTATACAGTTTGAAATTAGGGCCCTTACAATTCAATAAGTTGTCTAAAACCTCACAGCCAGTGAGTAACAGAGCTAAGATTTAAACCCAGGCAAAGAAGAAGTATCCATACTCCTAACCATGATGATCCACTTCTGCTGAAATTGCATCTAGAAAATCTAGTTAGAAACGAAAATTCTTTGTGCATCAGCATTATTTCTCAATGAACAAAGTCTGCACTGTCTGCTTCCTCTATCAGGAAAGAGATAATTTGAGGAAAGAGAACATGAAAATCATTAAGAATCTTTGCTCTATTTGCAGAAATATTTCCCCTAGAAAGTCATCCTTGTGGTTTCTTGGAGATTTTTTGAAGCATCGACTTCTGAGAAGTGCTGAACGTCTTAATAATGCTCATAGTAGGAACCTCAGTAATGAAGGCTCTGAATATAATTTCCCTTCCCAATTGGTAGTCTGTTTCATTGGATGTAATGTTTAGTAAGTAACTACTGCCCCAGTCCTTTATGAAGTATGACATGAGCCACTAGAGCTGGTAGTTCAGCTACTCTCACCTATCCTAAAATTTTCACATTTGGACAGGAGAGATAGCTCAGTATTCTGAACACCTGCCTCCCAAGCTCAAATAGCCGGGTTTAGTCCCTGGACCACATACCATGTCAGTTCCAACCTGAGGCACAGCATTCTGCTTACTAAAACCAGGTGTGGTGGGGTATGTCCATAATCCCAGCACTAGGGAGGCTGACACAGGAGGAATGCTATGAGTCCAAGCTGCATAGTGTGGTATATCAAATACTTAAAATAAAACAAAATAAAAATTTTACATTTAATGGACAAATGCAAGGTCAGTGACTATAGGAAACTGAAGCGTAGATGAGTACCTGACTGTGGTTTCCAGGATCAATAACACTAGTATTGCCAGAAGGAGCACCAATGCAGGCTCCATAACATGACCTTGGTTAAGTTTTCAAATCCTGGACATTAAGTAATTATTTGATATCATGATATTATTTTAATAAATTTCTTTTGCTTTATTAGCCAGTCAATTTCTGTTACTTAGTGTACAGGTTTTTTGCTTTTAAACTATTACATTTATTGCCACAGTTGGTATCTGTGCACCACACATTAAGCCTGTTTATGTTCCCTGGTCTTCTGTTCTGCTCTCTTCCTCCCTGTCTATGTCATTTCCCCTTCCCTTTTGCAAAAGAGCCATCTCTCTTTTACCTATTCATTTTTTTATTCTACTCTAAAATTTACGTATGCTTTTCATTTCTCATCTGAGCAATCATGAAGGATGTAAGCTTCTGTTTGATTCTTTTCATCTAACATTATGGCCTCAAAGTGCAAGCATTTTCTTCTTCAATGTTACCATTGAAAGAAACAGTCCATGAAGTATAAATGCCACATTTTAGGGTTGGGGAGATAGCTCAGTGGAATAAGTGCTTCCCTGGCAAGCGCAAGGGCCTGAGTTCAATCCTTGGTTCCACCAAAACAAAACAAAACAAAACAAAACAAAACAAAACAAAACAAAAAAGAGGATGATCATAGAATTAGATTATGTTTAAAAAAATGCCACATTTTCCTTATCCATTTATCTATTGATGAACATATAGGTCACTTCCAATATTGGCCACCATGAATTGGAAGTTAGAGCAGATAAAATTCAATGTGTTGCCTAAAACCACAAATCAGTAATAGAGCTAGGAATTTGCCATGAAAAAATTTCAAGATTTATCTGTTGAAGAATACATAAGCTGCATCCAGGATTGGCCAAGATTTTTATGAGTTATGTTGTTATAAATTCTTGGCAAACACATACTCTCAGAGTTTATGGATGAATATAATAGGCAAGTAACAAATGCATAACAATTTTTATTGGCATCATTATTATTATCATCATTCTACCCTGGCAATTGTCAAAACATACAGAAAAGCCAGATTTTCAGTTGGCCACAATTTAGAATAATCTGAGCTCTCTGAGTGTAAAGAACAAGGTCTAATGCCTATGGAGTTTTCAAAGCAGTTCAGGAATTTTGCGAAGTTACAGAGCAAGAAGCTTAGAGAAAAGATCCCACATTTCTAAAAATGCTTCCAGTGACTGGTGATGAGGGAAGATACCAGATGTCTAGATGAGAAATGTGTTTCTTCCTTAAAAGTTCAGAAAAGAGCATGTTTAGGTCTTAATAGACAAAGGAAGAAAATCAGAAGACCTATGATGACTATGCTTTGAAAGAACAAGGTTTCATGGAAATGAATTTGACATGTGACCAACTAGGAACTGCAGTTCAGAAAATTGGGAATGTCATGATCATGAATATTCTGGAGACCCCTGTCATAGAGGTTGCCTTGGTTAATAGGCATTAATCTTGCATTTCATGGCAATGTCAATTTCTTATTCACCCTTGTCTTCATCATCATTAGCACTTAGAATCTTGCTGTAAGTATTTTTAAGGGATTTAATTATTACATTGACCAAGAATAGTGATCAAGTTAGCTTACAGGGATACATATTGCTGAACACACGGCTGTCCAAATGGGGAGTTTTTCTTTTATTTAACAGAGCCAAAATAATTTCTCTCATCTGACATTTTCTTTTGACTGATTCATTAAATGTCTCCCTGTGCTATGTCTGTCTGCCCCCGATTGGAGCTACACAAAGTGCTCAGGAGTATGTTTTTGCTGCCACTGTGTTCCAGTTTCTCTTTGGCTTTTGAGTTATACAGAACTTTAAGATGCAAATGTTTGTTCTATGCTCTAGTTAGAAGTTTGCATTGAATTTGGCAAAATTGAGTATATTGAAACAATAAGAGCACCACATTCTTTCTGCATGCAAGTATGACACATATCAAGATACCAAGAGATGCAAAGATAGATCTAATCTTGGAAAATAAAGCAAACATCAAAAGGTTTTAAGATATTTATTCAAACATAAAATAATTAAATCAGAAATCAATAACAAAGATAGCCAAAAAATATCTCCTAACACTTCTAATTAGACCTAAAAACTATTAAGAAAAAAAAAATCCAGAGTACTTCAGCTTTCATGTTTCATGAAGCACCCCAGCATACCATTTATACAGTGAGGATGGTAGATTGATACCACAGACTAACAAATTCATTTAATCTGATTGCTTTGCAGAGTTGCACTACAACCAAACATTTAAAGGACTTAGAGTGAATCTTCTCAGATTTCAGGGCTCTCCTGGGTTGTATCTAGATGTCCTGTCCCCACAGCACAAAGCCAGATGTGGCCATAGGTGGATGTTTATGGAGTTTATTGGAGTAACTGGATCTAAGGCAATGGAGGTCAACATATGGCACCTGTGCCACATCACGCTGTTTACAGCTCTGTAATGTGTATGAACTCTAAAAGATTCACCATCACTGAATTACAGAGTGTGATGTTGGGATTAAGTGTGTGAGATGAGGATTAAGAGTCCATGATTAGTAAATTAGTTCATTGTTTTCTTTAGCATAGTTCTGGGTGTTGACAATGAGCAAGGCTACCCTGAATTTATTATCCAAAAGGCTAGAAGTCTGAATATGAAAAAAGGGAGCCACAGGTGTGCTGATGCTGCTGCCCCTCTGTTGCTTGCTGCTTTTGTTGTCTCCTGCTTTCCATACTGTCAACAGTTTTTGCTCTTCTGGGTTGTCAATTTCCCATAATACTCTGATGTGTAGCCAGCCACTTATAGATTGATCTCTGTACAATCTGTGAGCCAAAAATAAATCTTTTTTCCTTTCAGTTGGGAGTATTGGGTACTTGGTCTCAGCAATGAGAAAAGTAACTAAGACAAGGGACTTTTCGTTTAGAAGGCACCATTACAATATACTATAATAAAAGTCCTCCTCAAGCTGAATATGGTGGCACATGTCTATAATTTTAGCACTCAAAGAAGATGAATCAGGTAGATTTCAAATTCCTTGCACTTTCCCGGCAAGTGCTTATTTAACTGAGCTATCTCTTAGGACCCTTCAGCCTTAGAAATCTTAATGTCTTAGCCAAAATACTTTTCAAAAGAAAAAATGAAAAGTGCTGGAGACGTACCTGAGAGTAGAGGCCCCAAGTTTCTTTCCTTTGTGCAGTATTATCGATATAGGTCTGGTAACACGGGGTCCCCATTCTTCCAGGGATGCTCACGCTGGCATTGCGCCTCCTGGCAGTGCACTCTGACCGCCATGATTCATTCCTAATTCACGATGTCCAGCTTCAGTTTTCATGACACAAGCTGTCCATGACCTGAAATGATTTTTATATACAAGTAAAACAGGATTCATGCAAGAATTTGAGAGAATGAAGTACCCTTGTTCTGTGAAATAGCTAAATTGACTAGGAGACACATCTTCGTACATGCCTGCAATGCTCTGGATCATCGATCTGGACGCTGTGCCCTCACAATAATTTTCTAGTTATTGTATTGGTTCCTGGTTATTGTAAAGTCTGACCTGTTCAGCTATACAATGAATATCTCCTTTATTTTGCATGGATCTTGAAAATTCAAAAGTTGAAGTTAAGGGTTCTAACTCCCATTTTTAAAAGTCCCTTAAATTTTCAGGCCCCAACACAGGAAATTACCAGAGGCAAAGTCTTTATTTGGCAAGTCACACACAGAGAACCTACCTTTCCACACAGCCAAGTAATTGGCATTCTGGAAAACAGGTTAAGGTCAAGTACTCAGAACCCCCATATTTCCATATATTTTTATTTCTAACCCAGGCACACTGTATCTAGATCTCCCTTATACCAGATCCTATGCACCCACCTGTCTTTGCTAGTAACTCCTTGGGCAGGAGCTTGAAGATAATTTCCCCTACTCTGACTCAGGACCCAGCACTTTTTCATTGTAAAAAGTTTCTTCTTACCCTTCACACTAATCCCACTTCAAGAGCCACAAACCTGCGAGCTAGATCCTTTTCATTCAGGACTCCCTTATTGAGGAGATCCACACTCCCATCCATCCATCCATCCACCTTCACTGATCAACTATAATATCATTGCATCAAGTAAAGAAAACAGAAATTTTTTCCTGCTATAACTTGAGGCTGTTGCTTAAAGCATCATTGTAAGTGATCAGTGTCTTATTAACTCTTCCTTGTCTTGCTGTTGTTTTTTCTGTACTTAGGACAGTCTACAGGGTCTACAGGGTCTACAGAGTCTCACTATGTAGATCACACTAGTGATTCTTCTGTTCTCAGCCTCCCAAGTACTGGGATTAAGGATGCACCACCACACCCAGTCTCAACTGCTGTCTCAGTGTGCCACGCAAGTGGGGCAGGCATGGCATGCAGGGGATTGAACCCTGGTCACACGCTCCGCCTAAGCAGGTGCTTTAGTCCACTGATTTGTCTTGGTTTTTTAATTGCTTACATATTCCTCAATGCTTAATTCTTTTTCTTTTCCATTTATTTTTATTTTATTAAAATACAAATGTCAATCAGACAGTTTCAAGACACCTTAACCATACAGAGTCGATGAATTAATACATTGCAAACTGTTTTCATAACGTTTTGGTACTGTACAAGGTGCATGCATGAAATTATATTTACAGGTTTTTTATAGCTGAATTATATCAAAGATTCAATAATTATTTACCTAGTGGATGACCATAGCACTAAAAGCCGACATAATATCCTGTCCAACCACCATTAGTACAGATCTTGCCTCTCATAGAATTATGTAGAAGCACAGCGTTATCTATCCCAACTGTACTGTCTATACACACACATCCTGATTTTTTCTTTCTACAAC
>PVKA01022407.1:0-37159 GCA_004027165.1 Ctenomys sociabilis
AAAAAAAAAAAAAAAAAAAAAAAAAAAAAAAAAAAAAAAAAAAAAAAAAAAAAAAAAAAAAAAAAAAAAAAAAAAAAAAAAAAAAAAAAAAAAAAAAAAAAAAAAAAAAAAAAAAAAAAACACAGAATAATCTGAAAATACATGAAAAAAGCATTTGATAAACCCAATACCCACTTATGATAAAAACCCTACATAAAATTAGAATAGATCTTTATGTCAATCATATAAAAAGCAACTATAACAAACCAAGAGCCAATATCATACAGAATGGACAAAAGTAACAAGCTAAAATCAGGCAGGAACAAGGCAAGAATGCCCACTATCACTGCTCATTCAATATATATTCTGGAAAAATTAGCAGAGCAATTGGATAAGAAAAATAAATAAAACAATAATGGGAAAGGAAAAAGTTTAATTATTATTATTTGAAGATGGCATGATAATCTATACAAGACTCCTAAAGCTCCAGCAAACGACTTGCATATTTTATAATCAAATTCAGTAGCACAGCAGGATATAAAGTAAATAAGCAATAACAATCTTATGCACAAATAACATATTAAATGAGAGAGAAACTAGGGAAATGACACTTTAAGGATAGTATAAAGAAAACTGAAACACATAGAAATCAATATAATGAAGGAACTAAACAACCTTCACAATGCAAACTGCAGTATTCTGAAATAGGATATTGAACAGGATATCAGAAAATGGAAAGATATCCTCTGTTCTTAGATAGGCAGAAGCAATATAGTGAAGATGACCATACTTTCAAAATTGTTATACAGGTTTAGAGCAGTGATGATCAAAGTATCAATAGCATACCTCAGAGAATTAAGGAAAACAATTCCTAAATTCATTTGAAACCAGAGGAGGCCTAAAAGACCAATTCTGGTAATAAAGACAAAGCAGAAGGCATAGCATTCCTTGATGTGAAATTAAACTACAAAGCTACCATGATATAAAAAAGCATAATGCTGGTGAAAAAATTAACAAAAAAATACACCAAGCTAACCAACAAAAGAAAAACACCTAACACCCAAGAATCATTGCAACAAAACAGAAGATGTAGAAGCAGCTCCCCACACACTCAGTTAAATTATCATTAACAAGTTGCCAAATATTTTTACTGGAAGAAAGATAAATGGTGCTGGAAACCTGATATCCACATTGAAATGATTAAAGCTAGCTCCAAATCTCTTTCCATACACTGAGCTAAAACAAATATGGTATAAAGACCTAAAAATTAAAACAGAAATACCTAATCAATTAGAATATACAATTAATAAAACACTGCAAGACATAGATGTAGGCAGAGAGTTTATGAACAAAATCCCAATCAGAAAGAAACTATTACTAGAATTTACAAAGAATACCACATGATATTAAAGAGCTTTTTCACAGCAAAAGAAACCCCAACAGAGGAAAGAAACAACCTGGAAAATGAGGAAAGAATGCCAGCTATTCCTCCAACAAAAGAATGTTATCTAAAATTTATTAAAAATATTTCAAGAAAAAAAGTCCTCATATTTTAAGGCACAGTACAAAAATGGATACCTGCATAGGGACAGGGTTTGAACCCAGAATGCCTTGCTGGCCCCAGCCCTGGGGTATACTGAGACAGTGACCGAGACTGGGCATCATGATGTGTGTGTATAATTCCTGTGCTTGGCAGGCTGAAAAC
Organism: Ctenomys sociabilis; assembly: GCA_004027165.1. Taxonomy (NCBI): domain Eukaryota; kingdom Metazoa; phylum Chordata; class Mammalia; order Rodentia; family Ctenomyidae; genus Ctenomys; species Ctenomys sociabilis. Next base: position 1,685 of record PVKA01022407.1, read on the forward strand.
AGGAGGATCTCTATGAGTCTGATCTGTGTAGTGAGACCCCATAAACCTTGTACTAAAGACATATTAAAAAGGATACCAGAATGAATAGATACTTTCTGCCTGAAAAACAAAACATCAAATGAAAATATTTATCATGAGTCATCCTTCAAGAAATGCAGATTAAAACAACACTGAGATTCCATTTCACTCCAGAAAGAATGGCTATCATCAAGAAATCAGCCAATGACAACTGCTGGAGAGGCTGTGGGGAAAAAGAAAACCTCTTCCACCATCAGAAATATACAAATACTGTGGAAATCAGTGTGAGAGTCCTCAAAAAACTAAAACTAGAGGTTCCATTTGGCTCAGCTAATCTCCTTTTAGGTTGCTTCCTGGAGGAGTTAAAACACATCATACTACAGCAATCTGTCCACACCCATTTTTGTAGCAGCACAATTTGTAATAGACAAATTTTTGAAAAGCCCAAATACCCAGCGATGAGGGGCTAGATAAAGAAAATGTGAATTTCATATATAATTGAGGCTACGGTTCCACAACTTTGGATACAACTGAGACAGTCTTAAGTACACACACGCACCTTGAGAATATAATGTTAAGTGAAGTTAATCAGACACACTGTCTAAATATTGCATTGTTAGAAATACAAAGAGTAAATAAAGACCAAAACTAATGATAGATATTGGAAAATGAGAACAAGATATTCAAATGGGAAGGTTCACATGGGAAGATGAGTGGAAAGGGAAAAGGCAATGGTGATCATCGTTTTAATAGGAAGGAAACAATGGAAACAAAGCTTTTTAATTTAAGGAAGGGAAATGGGAAAAATTAATTCAGATATATCATGTGCAGTTTCAAATACTATGTGATGAGTGAGATCATTGTGTAGGTCCAAAATATAGCACAAAATTAGGTAAAAGAAAAAAAAAATTGGTCTACTTTCTTCAATTTCTGTATTGATCTCATTTAAACTTTTCTATCTTTAAATTCTTTTACTTATGCTAAAACAAAGATGTGCATGTGAATTTTGCTAGCTCTGTTTAATTGCCCCAAATTAAAAGCAATCCATATTTGTACAAAGTAGAAAATTGGAAACAAAAACTGTATAGTAGCAATATATTTGACTTCTACTTAGAAAAAGATAGAAATGTTTTACCGATGAACACTTAAAATATGAACAATTCGAAAAACAAAAGCTAGAGGGTAAAAGAAATCAGACAAAATATAAAATGCAAGATTCACTTATATAAAGTACTGGAAATAGTAACCTTATTTCTATGGACAGAAAATAAGATTGTAATTGTAGTAGTCTAAATGGGAATACATAAATGATAAATACAAATATTATTGGTTGGTATATATATTCATAAATTTAATTGCAGTGATGGAGAGATTTAAAAATATATTAAAGGAAAGCTAATTGTACAATTTGTGCAAATTTTATCTTAATCATACTATTCTTTAGCAAAATTCCAAAAAGTATTGAGTTGACCAGCGAAGAATTAATAAATAGATGAATTTACAAATGTGTGTAAAAGCTTAGGCAAAGTGATTCTAAATTGACTGTAATTCTAAATTGACATGTAGTGCTCCGGCATGCCTGCTGGACCCCTCCAAACCAAGCCCAGGCCAGGAATGTGAGTGAGACATTCCCCTGTGCTCTCAGAACCCCTCCAGAACCTACCCAGGCCTGGCATTCAGGCCTGACATGACACTCTCCTGATGAAGTTTCTGAAGAGAGGTTGGGGACTAGAACCACCCAGCAATCCAGGAGCAGAACATCTTGCCAGAGAAGCACAGCAGGTTCACTTCTATGGTCTGCAGATGGAGGAAGCTGAGCACAGCAGCCAGACCCAAGCCAGGCACATTGGTATGAGTTCTAATTTCATAGATCCAGACCCTGTAAGCTGAGACACTTTGCTAGACCCACATCTACATGAGCATCCTTCATCTTTCTCTCTTGACTGAGAGAAAGGGCAAAAGGTAACAGGGGTGAACTAGTCTGCCTGGAAGACCCCAGGTACATCAAGGGGAGGTGATCAGACAGAACTCAGGGGAACTAACAAATACAAATTCCCAATTTAATATCTGCTTAGCTATACAGAGATATTGCTTGTTCTTGCTGCTGAAAGTACGAACCCATTAGTTATAAAAGTTTGTCAAATAGTAAAAATATCACTGTAAATGCAAAACTATAACTGCCTTCACCCTATAATCTCTTTTGAGAAAGAATTTTAATATGTGCTAAGCTTATAACTGTACCAAAGCTCTACACCAAAGGTTAAAGGATAGTGCTGTACAAAATGACAGAGAAGGAGCAAAATACAATCTCAAGCTCTGAGCCCACCTAGAACAAATGCAGAAGACATTAGTAAAGAAGAAAATGGGAATCACACAGTGGAAATCAATGAATTGATAGAGTCTAAAGTAAAGAAACAACTGCAGAAAGGGATAGAGGAAATCAGATCAGAAATAATCTCTGAAGTAAAATGTAAAGGATAATTATAATGAAATAATTAATAACTTCTTCAAAGAAGACACTGATAAAAAGACACTGTCACAGCTGACTACTAATTCCTGCATTGAGACAATTTTAAAACAGATTAGGATATTTCCAATAATTAATATATTGGATACTAAAATATATTCTAGAGAGTGATCAAATTGAACAGAACTCCACAAATAAGAACAAAAAGAACCCATGAAATAGGAAAAACAAACACAGGAGAAAAAGGGGTAAACAATAGGAGGAAATTAGTATGCCAATCATAAGTCAATGTATCTAAATTATGACATATACAATAAGTTGTAAAAAGTAATGCTGTATTGATCTTTGTTTTCTTGTTACACATATTCATTTTGTATCATATTTTTCTGATCTTTTCTTTGCTTAATAAAGCACATTAGTGATATTTTCAAGATATGTTTTAACATTCATTTTTCTGAAATCAGTAAGTAAAATGATATACAAATACAAACCTGAGATATTTTTTTAAAAAATGTATACTGCCTACTCTTACTTGGATTTCATGGAATTTAATAAATAAATGAAAATGAACAAAGTGTACAAAGGCCTTAAGCACCGTTCCTATCTTATTACTTAGCCTTATATTTTGTAACCTATTTTAATATGAATTGAGTTAAATATTGTCCATGGGCTCAAATATATGAGTTACTTAAGGACATTTCCAATATAAACAGATTTATTCATTCTAATAGAGCACCTAATTTGAAAATTTAATAATATTGCAAAATGTACATTGAGGGGAAAATGTCTGTTAGAAGACCTATTGACACACACGTGCACACACACACACACACACACGTGTGTGTGTGTGTGTGTGTGTTTACCTCCTGTACTTCACCCTATGGATATTTTGTAATCATCTTGCCTGATTTTAAATGTCATAATGAAACATAGAATGGGAGTAGAGAGATAATCTGCAATCAAAATTGAATTATACTCCAATATATTTTGTCACACCGAATTTTATAGTATTTTTAGGTGTATCTGCTGATGTGTTTTTCATAGAAATTCACATTACCTATTAGCAGTGAACTCATATAACTATAGATAAAAAATTATTTTTGATATATTAAATATAAGCTGCTAGATATGTGAGGTAATATAGAAATTAGAAGTTTAGTTTCAAATAATCACAGTAAGATATGGAAAAATATTTTACAAAAGCTGGTACTATGAAATTGTAACAGAAAGAAAAATTTTTAAACAAAAGCTATTCCTCCAAAATAAAAATAATTGAAACAATGTGGTACAAATTACCACTAAGTAAAAGTCAAAAAGCACAAAGATTTTCTAGAATTTATATCAGAGTGATAAAAACAATGTCTTGCTGAGAAAGAAACCATTTCATTAAGTGTTACAAATAATAGAACATTTAGATTATTTTCTTCACCTGAGAATAATCAATTGATTCAAATGCAAACATTTTCTAACATATTGTATTGTTTCATTTCCTATATCAGATTTTGTTAATCCACATTCTTTGTAGCCATCAATCATATTGTCAAAGGGAAATAATTTCTTTAGTAGCACTTCCTTTAACTTTAGTACATGTGTACATGCGCAGCACACACACTAGTTTTTGTGTATTACACAGTTAGTTGTTAAGGCACTGTTTAGAGTTAGAAATTAAAGACTCCTGCTGAAATAATTGCATGAACATTTTAAGACTTATTTTAATGTTCTTATAAAATCAGCATCAGTATGTTTTCTAATAGAATTACATGTCTATATTTGGATAACTAGTGTACTCTCAGGGTTCTTTCATATTTATTTTTCTAATTTTTAAGTTTTCAAATTTAAATTTAATTTTTCATTTAAAAAAAATTCAAATTTGTTTCCTAGGGCTTGTATCTGTTGTATATTCTTGTTTATTATTTGCAGGATAAACTGTGCTCAAATTGATTGATAATCATTACAGAAATCCTGAAATTTGTGGAGAAAAATGTCTTCTGTACACTTAGCACTGTACTAGTAGTGTTGTTTATCAAAGTAATAATTTAAACATTTGTAATTATATACATATTGGCAAAGAAGATAAATGTGTGCAAAATTTTTTCAAGCACCTAATAATACATTTAGATAAGTTTTAAAATAATTTTATTGAGAAACAAATCACAATGAGACAGTTTCAAAACAGATTAGGATATTTCCAATAATTAATGTATTGCATATTGTTGCCTTCGTAGGAGTTATCCATAGTACAAGATGCAGACATGATATGCTGTCCACAAACACTATTAGAACAAATCTTTCTATTCCTTGAATTAAGAGAATGTAACTGTATATCTATCCTAACTTTTGAATATGCAAATACAAAATGGTCCTTCATTTGTATCACCTTCTTTCATTTAGTTATGTCAGAGAAGGGTCATCCACTGTCATTTAAATATTGTAGGAGCATGAATTCAGCAAATATTCCAGTGAAGTCCAGTAGTCCATAATAGTAGTGGGTTTTCCCTAGGACCAGCAATGTCAGAAGTTGTTGACTTGAGCCTTTTACATATTAATATGGCTTTAGTTTTTACACTTCATTTTTATACTTTTCTGCTGGATGGTTAAGACCAAGATAAAGCAAGATATATATAACAAAAAGTGTAACTTTTCTTTGAGAAAAGGTCAGTCAAATCACCTCAGAATTTATCCTGAAACCGTGTACTGCAGTTTATAGGTCCTTTATCAGTGTCAGTTTTGTGGATGAGTCACCACTATTGCTTGATCAATTTCTCTCTGTGAAATACTGAGAGAATGTTTTCTCTCCATGTGATTTCCTTTTGGCACACTCTACATCATGGGTCACCTTCCTCTGTGGATTCATAATCTCCTTCTTCAGAAAATTAGGAACACAACTGAGTAACATGATGTTACAGCACAGGTTCTCCTATGTCCTGAGTCCTCATTGACCTTAAAAGGCTATGGCCAAAATGTTGGCTGTCCTCACAGCCCTTCTTTTTCTCTAATTTTTGGTCTACAAGCTTAAGTTGTTAACCCTCCAGAAGAGAAGCTTATTATTACTACCCTACACATGCAGTTTAGCTTAACTTCAGCTGTCTGTCTGAATATCAAGCATCTTAGACATAACATGGAACAGATATTTTCCATCAATCAGAAAAATAATGTCACAAGAATGTTCTTCTGCAATTCTGTATATGGTTAGGTTTCTAAATTTCTGTGTACAAATATGTAGCTGTTTATTCCTATTTTTAAAAAATTGTTTTTTCATTGTGTTCTGTAGGCACTTAAAGTGTAACATATTTAGAAATTTTCTGATGAGATAACAATTTTTCCTCTGAGTTTAGGTACATTTAGAAAAATGAAGTTCAAACTTTTTACCCATAATGATGGAAGACAATAGTACTGTGAAGGAGTGGCAGTAATGATGAAGCAAGGAAAACCATAAGCCATGTTCGAAAGGAAGTGACTTGAAGAATAATTTTGGTATGGGGCCTGAAGGACCTTATGTTACTGACTGCAAGCTCTTTTGAGGAGTCTATGATCATTCACTGTTATACAAGTGGGATGGAATTTTTGAGAGGTGGCAGAAAAGTTACCACATTTAGAGCTGCAAAGGATGTTAATATTCTCAGTGCAGAGCTCACCAACTTGCAGACATATTTAATTCAATACTTTCTCATAAACTACTAAATCCAAAAAAGAAACAAAAAACATTGATAATGCACTAAAAACTACAGCTGTAGTTTTTGATTAAATGGAAAGCTTAACAACCAAGGTGCCCATCACATGAGGAATGGTTGAAAAAGATGTATTTTTATACAATGGAGTATTACTCAGCTATAAAGATTGATAAACTTGAAGCATTTATGTTTGAGTGGATGCCACTTGCACATATACTCATAAGTGAAATAAACCAGATACACATGTACAAATATAGTATAGTCTCCCTAGTATAAGAAGTCAAAAGAATAAACACAAATAGAAAGGTATCATAACTAAAAAGAATTTAGTCAGATAGGGTAAACTGAAGTGCATATGTTGCAGGGTAATAAACAGCTTCTCTTCTGGATAGTTAGCAAACTAAGTTTGCAGATCAAAAATTGGAGAAATGGGCTGCAAGTTCAGCCAACATTTTGGCCCTAGCCTTTCAAGTCTTCAAGGTCAGTGAAGACTGAGGACAAAGGAGAGCCTGTACTGTAACATCATGGAACTCAGTTGTGCCCCAAATTTCCTGACCTAGGAGATTATGGAGCCACAGAGGAATGTGATCGATGATCCATAGTGTGCCTAAGGAGAGTCACATGGAGGGAAAACTTTCTGTCAGGCTTTCACAGAGAACAAATTGGTCAAGCAATGGCCATGACTCATCCACATGGCTGACACTGACAAAGGATCTACAAAGTGAGGTACAGGTTTATAGGGTAAACCCTGAGGGGACTTGACTGATCCCATCAGATACAAAAGTTACTTTTTTTGTTACATAGCTCTTGCTTTATCTTGGTCTTAACTATCCAGCAGAAAATATAAAAATGAGGTTTATAAAATAAGGCAATAATAATAAGCTGAGCTGTAAATGGGTCTAGTCAACAACTTCTTTAGATAACCCATTAATATTGTAGACTTCTGGACTGTGTTGGATTGTTTCAATGAATTCAAGTACCTATAATAATTGAATGACAATGGAATACCCATATTTGACAGGACTAAACAAAAAAAGGGAAATACAAAGGAAGATTCATTCTTTGTTTGTATAAACAGTACAGTTAGGATAAATATGCAGTATTTTTTCATAATTCTATGAGAAGAAAGATTTACACTAATAGTGTTGGCCAGGATATCCTGTCTGCTTCTTGTACTATGGATAACCACTATGAAGATAACAGTGTAAAAAGTATTAATTATTGAAATTGTACTATAATTCAGCTTTAAAAAATACAATTATACAGCTACATTCTCTAAATTCATTGATCAGAGGCATCTGCTCTAGTAGTATTTGTAAATAAAATATCATGTCTGCACCTTGTACAACAAATGAGCACTAAGAAAATAATATGGAATGTATTAATTATTGAATCTGTCCTACTAATTTGATTTGAAACTGTCTCATTGCTATTTATTCTTCAATAAAATAAAATTTTAAAAAATGGAACACTTTGATCATATCTTAATGCATAATAGTAAACACAATGATGGTAAAAGACAAGGTGAAAAACTTGTCTGATTACTGAATAATGGTCAAGAATGTAATGCATTTTTATGAGGATTTTAGTGGGCAAAGATTTAATATGCCTCTTTTTTTACTATTTTTCAAAGATAATAATAAATAAGATATGCAAAACAATACACAATTTAAAAAGAAGATGAAAGGCATTTTACAATGGTTGCTATATTGCACATGGCTGTCTTCAGTGGAGTTGTGGAGTTGCTCTGATTACCAGATGTATATGTGCAAAATTGGTCAAAATAAAATATTAACTGCTACCCTTCAGAAAGCAAGAAAAATAGTACAATCATTAGTTATCCTATGTATATTGATTCATTATTTTTTCTGCTTCCTTGTCTCTTTCTTTTCTCCTTCCCTCCATCAAAATTATTTATTCCTTTTGAGAAGTTTGTAACCTTTTTGTTTATCTATTGTACAATTCAGGTTTTACTTACTCTTTCAGGTTGTTATACTAGGGAGACAATATAATGTTTATATGTAGGGGTCAACTTTATTTCACTCATGAGTGCATCTTCTAGTTGCATCCATTTACCTATGAAAGCCTCTCGTTTATCATTCTTTATAGCTGAGTAATACTACATTTTATAAAAATGCCACACTTTTTTATCCATTTGTTAGGTGATATGCATTTAGATGGTTTGCATGATTTACCTATAACAAACTGTGCTGTGGTATACATGGGTGCACATAAACTGCTATGGTATGATGTTTTTGATTCTTCTGGGAAAATATCCAAAAGCAGAATAGCAGACTCAAATGGAAATTTTATTTTATTAATTTATCTTTTATTTTTGTTTGGCAGAAATGGGGATTGAACTCTGGCCCTTACACTTGTCAGGGAAGTGCTTATTCTACTGAGCCATGTCATTGGGCCCTCAAATGGAAATTTTAATCCTAGAATTTTACAGAATCTCCACACTGATTTCCACAGAGGTTTTACTGGTCTACACTCCAACCAACAGTCAAGAAGAATCCTATTTCTCCACAACCTCTCCAGGACTTGTTGGCTGATTTTTTTGAAGATAACCATTCTTTCTTGGGGGAGATGGAGTTCTATGGATTTTTAATTTGTATTTCTCAAATTACCAGTGTTGTTGAAATTTTTTTCATGTGTACATTTGTCATTTGTATTTCTTCATCTGCGAAGTGTGTATTCATCTCAGATAACAATTTATGGATTGTTTCTTGGTATTTTCTGAGCCTGACTTTTTTAAAAGAAATTATTTATATATTCTAGATAGTAAGTAGTCTTTTCTCTGAGTGACTGTCATTTAATACTTTTTCTGTTTTGTGGCAGATTTTTTTCCATGCAAAATGTAATTTCTTTTGATTTGCAAATACTTTTAATTATATGAGATCCCAGTTGTTGATTCATTCAAGTACTTATTCTATTCTTATTTTTTGCTCACTCTTTTCCTTCCCCTATGTCTCCAAGATTTTCACCAATGTTTCTGTTCCAATAGATTTATTACTTTTGTTTCTATATAGATCATTGATACATTTTGACTTTAGTGCATGGTGTTAGACATGAATATAATTTTAGTGTTCTGTAGAAACCAGTCTATCCAGCACCACTTATTAGAAAGACTATTTTCCAGTGAACATTTTTGGCTCCTTTGTCAAAGAGAAGGAGATTGAGTGGTACAGTGATACAGCTCAGTAGCATAAACACGCACTTGGTTAATGAAAAGATCCAGATTTGATCCCCAGTACCACATACTGTTCAGGTCTTGCATTGTGCCACCCCCTGAAACTGGGTATAGTTTCTCCTGTAATCCTAATGCTGAGGAGAATAAGATAATAGGATCACTATGAGTTCAAGCTGCCTATCAAGACCCTGTACCAAATGAATAAATAAAATGTTAAAAAACATAAGGTAATAGTCAGAAGTTGTTCACCTGAGCCTTTTGCAGCTTATCATATTGGACTCTACTGGGTTATTTTGCTTAATTCAAGTACCTACAATCCTTGGACTGGCTTCAAGTTTGAAAAGGTCCTTTAAAGACTTTTTCCAAACACAGTTTCTCTAACTGCGGTAGAACACCCATGTCTGACAAACCAAACCAAACATAGAGATGAGTGGGAGGCACAAAGCTAGAAATTTGATCAAATATGTGTAGGTAGGACTAGGCCCAGTGCCTAAAGCAAACAAGCAACTTCACTCCTGAGATAAACACCCTGTCTGGTTAAGGTCAGTTATTGGTCACTAAGCAACCTAGTGCCCCGTGTTACTAACTTTGCAAAAGTGTAAATGAAGGACCATTTTGTTGTGAAAAAAGAAAAAAAGGAGAATAATGTATATATATATATATATATATATATATATATATATATATATACACACACACACACACACACACACACACGAGAGGATAGATATACAGCTACTTACTCTTAGTTCATTAAGAAGAAAGATTTGTACTAATATTGTTTAGACAATGTATCATGTCTGCATCCTGGCTTCTGAATAACTACTATGTAGACAACAATATGCAATCTATTATCTATTGTAACTCTCCTACTAACCTGTTTTGAAACTGTTTCACATCTATTTTATCTTATTTTCATTACAATGAGTAAAAAAAAAAAATAAGGTGACTGAATATGTTGTAGTTGTGTGTACATCTTTGAATCTGTTCCATTCACCACATGCCTTTTTCTTTTGCCAGTATCATGCTGATTTTATTACAGTAGCTTTGTAGTATAATTTCAAGTTGGGGATTTTGATGTCTTGTTCTGTGCCTTTGCTAATCTAGTTCTCTTGACATTGTGAGCTTCAAATAAGAATATTCAAGTAAGACAAAGTCTCTACATATTTGTTGAAGGAAAACTTAAAGAGTTTAAGTTTTATTATGATTTAACACTTAAATCATAAATACATATGCACCCAACCATATAAGATAAATTTTTAAGGCTGTAAAAAAATCAAGTCACGAGGCCAGGCAGGTAGCCCAGTGGATTAAAGCACCTCTTCAGCCACATGCAGCAGCCACGGCACACTGAGGTGGCAAATGAGACTGGGAGAAGTGGTGTGCACCTGAAATCCCGGCTTTTGGAGCGCTGAATACACACGGATCACTGTGGGTCTGAGCTACATAGTGAGACCCTGTAGACGCTTGCTAAAAATACAAAAAAAAAAAAAAAAATCAACTCACCATTAACAAAATCGTAATGTGATATTTGCCACCCCATTGTCACAAAAAGATAGATTAACTAGATAAAAAATGTTAAAGAGGAAGCAGAAGTGAACCAAACCTTTGAGCAAATGAAATTAGTCATCATTTACAAAGTGTTCCACCCAACAACATTTCAATACACATTCTATTCAGCTGCAAATGGGACATTCTCTACAATAGACCACACATTAGTCTATAGAACATGCTTAAGTAATTGCAGGGAATTGAAATTATCCCATGCATATTATCTTGCCATAGTGCAACAAATCTTGAAAATAATGAAAAAAGAAATGGAACCATCTCCAGAAACACATGGAAATTAAATATACTATCCTAAACAACGAATAGGTCATAGAAGGAATTAAATGATACCTATAATCAAACAAAAATTCAAGCAAAACTTACTAGAATTTGTAGGATGCAATACAAGCAATTCTGAGATGGAAATTTATGGAGGTGAATTCTCACATTAGAAAAAACAGAATGAGAACATAAATATCCTAATGCTATATCTCAAGCATCTAGAAAAGAAAGAGAATGTCAAATGCAATTCCCAAAGATGCAAGAAAATTATAAAAATCAGAAGATAAATTAATGCAATTGAAAAGTAGAAAATAATACAAAGAACTAATGAATCAAAGCCATGCTTATTTGAAAGATTAAATAAAATTGATGAACCCCTAGCTAAACTCTTCAATGAAAGGAAAGAAGAAATTTCACATTTTAGCAATAAGCAATACATAGGATTAAATTACTACAGAAATTGTGGAAATTTAGAACACAATCAATTCCCACTTTGAAAATCTTTACTCTCATAGTATTGAAAACACAGAAGAAATAGACAGACTTCTTTTTTTTTTTTTTTTTTTTTTTGTCTTTTTGAGACAGGGTCTCACTATGCAGCTCAGGATGGCCTTAAGCTCACTTTGTAGCTCAGGCTGGTCTCGAACTCACAACAATCCTCCTGCCTCAGCCTCCCAAGTGCTTGGGATTACAGGCTGGACAGACTTCTGATATGTATGAATTAGCAAACCTGAGTCAAAATGATATAAAAATTCAGAATACACAGTGTCTATTAAAAGGTAGTCAAAATGAACTTTTCAACAACAACAACAAAAAGCCCAGGTCCTGATGGATTCACAACCAAATTTTACAAGAAATTTAAAATTTTTCAATCATGTATTTATTTATTTGGTCCAGCATGTCACTACTCAGCTGGGACTCATAGTGATCTGCCTATCTCAGCCTCCCCAGAGCTGAGATTATAGGTATGTGCCACCGTACCTGGTTTCAGTGGCTGATACAGGGTGCCCAGTTCCAAGGCCATATGGTATGCAGTATAGGGTTCAACCCGGGTCCACGAGCTTGCTACTCAGGTGCTTAGACAACTGAGCCATAACCATAGCCCTCTACAAGAAATTTAGAGAAGGTTTAATGTCAATACTACTCTAACTCTCCAATGAAATTGAAAAGAGAGCTATTCTCCCTAACCCATTTCTGTAGCCAAGTATTATATTGATATCAAAACCAGAGAAATACCCAACCAAAAAGGAGAACTATAGGCAAATCTCATAATGAACAAAGATGCAATAATACTACAGAACATGTTAGGGAATAGAATGCTGCAAATCACTGAGAAGATTATATACCATGGCCATGTAAGATTCATCCTAGTGATGCTGAAATGATTCACATGTGAAAATCTGTCAGTGTAATACACCATATGAACAGAGACAAAAACAGTGTATGTTCATTGCAATAGGCACAGAGAAAGCTTTTGACAAAGTCCAATACTCATTCATGGTAAAAAAAAAAAATGCTACAGAAAATTTTAATACATGATCTGTACCTCAAGCTGATAAAAGGCATCTATTCCAAGCCAACACTCAATATTATTTTAAATGGAAAAAAAATAATAACTGAAAGCTTTCACTTTAAAATCAGTTACAGGACAAGCATGTTTGTCACCACTCTTATTCAACATAGTTCTGGAAACATTAGCCAGAACAATTAGACAAAAGAGAGGGAAAACAAAAGTAATGAGATTTGGAAAGCAATAAGTTGAATTATCACTATTTGCAGAGGACATGATACTCTACATGGAAGACTGAAAAAACAATCCACCAAAAGACTCCTAGAATTAATAAACAAATTCAATAGCAGAGCAGAATACAAAGTAAATACCCAAAAATCAATAGCATGCATGTACACAAATAATAGACTCACCAAGAGAGAAATTAGAGAAAGAACACCTGTCTAAACAGCATCCAAAGAAAATGAAATATGTAGGAATTAGTCTAATAAAGAAAGTCAATTATTTATACAGTGAAAAATCACAATATGATGACAAAAAAGAGACTGAAGAGGATTTCAGAAAATGGAAAGATATTCCTTGATGTTGGTTCTTGGATAGCAAGAACCAACATAGTGAAAATGGCTATACTTCCAAACATTTATATAGATTAGATGCAATCCCCATCTATTTCTTTTAATTAATCTTTTTATAGACATATCTTTCTTCCTTTTCACACTAGTAATTTTTAAATTGTATATCTTGATTATATTTTTCATAATATCACCTGATTAATTTCTGCTAAAAAACTCATTTTCCAATGCTGAGCTTACCATTTTATATGATTTATAATCTATATAATAGTGTGTCAAAAGAAATAAGTACTATTTGTATATACAGTGTAGCTTAAAATTAATATACACAGTTATAAATTTAAAATTCCACAAGGAATCAAAATGTTTCTTACCACTATTTGTAGCTAAATGATGGATTTATTCTCATGTTTGATAACAGTATTTTTTAAAAATTAACATTTCATTCACATTTTCTAGACTTAGATATTTGTCCCTGATACACACCATTCTATATGTTATTTGCACGATGTTTTAATTACAAATAACTTCATTCTGGTTAATATACTATTTTATCAAGATTTTGCTTATGTATTTTCAAAGCTCATATATAAAATAATATTTATTCATAATAATGAATATTGTATCTTTCATGAGAAAATATATGTAAGAGAAAATATTCATTAGTGTAAAGTATTTCTATTTCACTGTCATTCCTTTTATTTTTTTTTCATTTGTGTATTTGGTACAGGGTCTCAGTATGGAGAATGGACTCGTGGTGATCCTCCTGTTTCCAGCCTCCCCAGTGCTGGGATCACAGGTGTGCGCCACCCCCCTACCCCCCCCAGACAAGGTCAGCAGCCCCTGCGGCATGTGGGACTGATCCTGCACTTGTCAAAGTAGACACCTCATCCACTAAACAATCTTGCAAGCCCTTCGCTATCATTCTTGAAAGATACATTGATTGTGCAGAATTTTAACATAATTAGTTTCACTTTATTTCTATCCTGCTATGCTACTGAATTTATTTGTTAATTCTAGGACTCTTTTGGTGGAGACTTTCTTAACTGACAACATTGGTTTTAGTTTTCAGATTTTACAGATTTCATCTGCCACTGCTTATAAGATCCATTTTGTTTGTTTTTTGGTACTGACTGGGATCAAACTCCGGACTTTGTGCTTGCAAGATTAGTATTTACACCACTGAGCTGTCTCTGCAATATCCACATTATTAACTCTAGTTTTACTAACATTCACTGAAGTGTAATTTATATGTCATGAATTATGATCTGAATTTTAGGATCTTCTTGAATCTATGTACTATTACTCATTATAAATTCTACCATTATCTTAAGAAATTGAAGAGAATAAATAAATTGTTACATATCTGTAGCAAAAAATTCTACCATTACCTCTGCAAATATTACTAACTTCTACATTATTTTTCTTTTTCCTTAAAGAAACCCAATTACAAGGAAGCAACACTACCTTACTCTTCCCACAAGTGCTTTCATTGACTTTGTAAAATACATTCAGTCCTGAGTTTCTTATAATTTTCTTCAGTTTTATATATACTTTTTGAATTGTTCTTCACTCTACTTGTTCATAGTTCAAGATATTTAATAGCTGTACTTCTTTTGATAGTCAAAGAATGACCTGTAAATTAGAAAATAATATATCAATTATTCTCTTTAAAATAAGTTTATTAAAAAAGGTAATAAAAGTGAAAAGAGAAAGACAAGAACAAAAATTTAAGATTTCTACAAAGAAAGCAGTAACATTCATCATATGTCCAATATTTCATAACTATATCTGTTAATCTGAGCATTGATTTGATGATAAAAATAGATAATATATCAACCATTGTTAGCTATTCTTGATTTGAAAATCTATAATATATGTATTGTTTCATGATACCCTGTTTGTCTTTTTTTCTGATCTTTGTTCCTCCTTTTGTTTTTATTCATCAAAATGAAATATAATCATAATTTAAAATAAGATAAGAATCAATAATGTATGCCTTCGTGTATGCCTCACAATTACATTGCCATCCCACTTATTCTTCTACTCTAGTCTTCTTGACCACTTTAAAGTAGCTGTGTAAGAAAATCTTATATTACATTTCATTTTCTTTTTTAATATTTAGAATTAATTCATTTTGATGCAGCTTCTAAGCACAAGGATAAGCAGGCACAAGGAATAGCACAAGATATGGGTCTTAGTTACTCTTCTCTTGTTGGGATAAATACCTGACACCCAAAATGAAGGAAGAAAAGATTTATTTAGCTCAGCTACTGGAGGTTTCTGTCCATATTCAGTATGGTCCAAGACAGAGCAGCACACAGCAGAAACCAACATTTATGGGGGCAGCATTTATGGGGGCAGCAAAGAGCAAGAGCAAGGGGCCGGGGAGATGGCTCAGTGGAGAATAAGTGCTTCTCTGGCAAGCACAAGGGCCTGAGTTCAATCCCCGGTTCCACCAAAAAAAAAAAAAAAAAAAAAAAAAAAAGAGCAAGAGCACAAGGGAGAGGCAGCAGCTCAAGCTGCTAGCTTTTCCTCAACCTTACATTGAAATGCAAATTACCTGCCCCAGGGCAGGGGCAGCATCCACACCCACAGGAATTAATCACGAACTCCAGAAGCTGCCCCAAGACTGCAGGAGGCTTTGAGGGGACACTTAGACACAAACCGTAACAATATGCTTTCTCAAGATCATGATTAAAGATGAAATATGGCATTTGCATGGAAACCAACAACATTGACTATAAAAACGTTCAAAGAACATCAAGCTATGCACACAATGATGAAGCTCTTAAAATATTCCTCAAGCCTATATGCTTTCAGGTAGCTGTTTGTCTATCCCTGTTACCTCTCTCAAGGTTTTACTTACATCTCGTCTTCTCTATGAGACACAATCTTGGTCATACTGCATTGCATCTCAGTCAGGCCCCACTATACTTTAATATTCATCGTAAGAATATATATATATATATATATATATATATATATATATATATATATATACTGGTATGGCTATAGTTGCTGTTCTTGTTTTTTAATATATATCTGAAGATTTAATCAAATAATTACTTATTTTTAAAATACCTAATGTTATGTTTTCATTTTTTGCAATCATAAGACAATTGTATTTTCTTTTATATAAGCTACATTTACTTTTAGTTTCACTCACAAAATATATTGAGAACCCATGTGTTTCAGAAAGATCATTCTGTTCTGTCAAAGTATGTGAATCGCTGATGTATTCATATTTGATGAATTTAATCATCGTATAGCAGAATTTTAAATTTATTTACATTTTTGAGAATGTAAAAAATGCTAGCTATATCACTGTACTACACAGATCACAGATTTTTATCTCCATGACAATACTTGTGTGTTACTTCCAAGGTGTAAATACTTGTCCCACACTTTCAGAGGGCTCAGTCTGTGGTCAGTGAGGCGGAGGGCCTCACAGCAGGAAAGAGAGGACGCGACTGATGATCGCGGAGACCGGCTGATGGCGCAGATCTCATTTATTGCGGAAGTGCAGGTGTACATATAGGGAGGTGAGGGGGTGGATCTGAAGGGTGAAGAAGGTTATGTGGAGAGTTGTGATAGGAGTGTAGCCGTCCTGTGACACAGATTAATGGCCAGGGGACTTCCGGGAGATCAGGCAGAGGAGTCTTAGCCTTTTGGTGCGCCACCTCGGGGAGCCAGACTTGTCTACACCCGAGTGTCAGCTACCTGGGCGAGCCAGACCTCTGTGTTTCTCCCTTCAGGTCAGCTGGCAGTATTGTATTTCAACCTGTATTAAAGTAAAATATCAAGTAGGGAGTTCATTGTGAACAAAGTTTTTCATTTCATTGAGGCAAAGGGATATACAAAAGCTCTGAGAGAGACAGACGGAGAGGGGAATAAACAAGGAGAGAAGAGGCAAGAGAGAGACAGAGAGAGACAGAGAGAGAGAGGGCACTAGTATCCCACTATCTCCTTCAAGGGCATGTCTCAATTGGCTCTACTTTCCTCCTCTAGGTCACCTCTAAAAATTTCAAAAATACCCTGAAGTACCACAGCCTGGATACCAAGGTTTGAAAACATGAATAATTGGAAGACCTGTAAGGTACAAACCATTGTCATCACTCAGTAACTATCTACAGTATTTGGGCCTTAATCCCACGGCTTGGCATGTTAACACAGAAACAATCAAGGTGTTCTTATTCCTTCAGTTTAGCAGAATCTTTTGAAAAAATTCTATGTCTTTACATCTGATTGAATTATTAGGTTGTTCTGTGGGACAAAGACAAGTAAAACACACACTAGACTAAAGTGGTGAAGATTTTTACTCACTGCAAGTAAAGAGAAGTTTGCACAAGACTTGCAAGGCACTTTTCTCTCAAGGCTAGCAGATCTGCTCTCTACTCAATGCTGTGTGACTATGGAACCATGTCCTCAAAATGTCACAAAGAGCTCAAATATAGAAATACGGGCAAATATTTGAAGCTCACTAATGTCTGCAGTTAACCATGATGTGTACAGAGTGAACAAGTGACAACAGAGAAATGATAACATGCCCACACAGCGGGGAGGGCTCTTTCTTCACATACTCTGTGTCCAGTGACACGCTCATTCAGCCACACCAGGAAGCCAGTGGTGAGTAGGACGATGTGGGAAACAGAAAATGATTGTTTTTCATCAAGTGACTTTAGCTTAACTTTCTGACCCTTAAGCTACCGCTCAAATGTGCACCTCCCATCTCTTCTACTGGCAAGCTCTCCACACAGAGGGCTAGACTATTTCAGAGAAATTATATCCATAATTTCTCCCTGCCCCAGCAGCTAGCAAATTCAGGCTGGATACCTTGGAACTCGGTTGTAAGGAAGCATATCTTTAGTGTTCCCTATATCTAAGCTGTCCTTAGTATTTAGTGGCTCCTAATAATCTATGGATATAATATTCACTATACAATACCAAAATTAATTATAAAGTTATATTTGAGATTTTAAAAAATCCATCTCTTAATTTTTTTAATATTTCTAAACAGTACAAATCAGAATTAAAATAGAAAAAATTACAGGTGATACAGAATTTCACTTAAAAAGTGATATTAATTTCACAGTAATTTTTGTAATACATAGTGTTGTCTTTCAACCATTATTCATACTACCAGATATGTGCATGTAAAATTGGAAGAAGGAAGAAATATATAAGAAAGTAAGAAGAGAAAAAGGAGAAACAATTGTAGAAAGGAGACGAAGCAAAAGCAGTAAGAGCTTCTTTCTGTAGACAAGCAAAGCTGCAAATCTCATGCTAAAATAAAGGTGTGTCTAAATAAAAGAAGCCTGACAATTATTAGTGTATTCTTGTTCTAAAGTTTA
Source organism: Ctenomys sociabilis (assembly GCA_004027165.1). Taxonomy (NCBI): domain Eukaryota; kingdom Metazoa; phylum Chordata; class Mammalia; order Rodentia; family Ctenomyidae; genus Ctenomys; species Ctenomys sociabilis. The sequence goes on from PVKA01022407.1 coordinate 20,300, forward strand.
ATTTTTATAGCATTCCAAAATAAGATAATGAAACATAAAAACAGCTCTTTGGAAGAGCATGATTCAATTTTGACCTCATTATTTATAGCCTAAATAGCTATTAATATTCAGCTCACATTAACAAAAATTATTCAAAATTGGAAGTACCAAAATGCATATGTTTTATTGTTGGTAAAACACACAGTGTTCTGGTATAATACATGAGATATATGCCATTTAATTATGTTGTAATGCTATGTAATCCTATAACTATAAAATACAATTTGGTTAGACAGCTTTGAAGATATTGGCTATGTGAAAGTTAATTAATTAAGTTATATACTATTTATAGGATATTATCTAATTTATATGTAATTCAATGTAATAAAATTACATGAAAATTTAAGATCTATAATAATAATGAATCCTACTATATTTAAATTATAATGAAATTTGTCTCATTAATATACTGAACAAACAAATGTATAGTTAGATTTCTAGGTTACAACCATGCTTTGTTTTAAAAATTACCACAGTAAAATTTAGCATAAGCATTTTTGAAATGCTTAAAAGACACCTATATTAGTACAGGAAGTTATTTTAATTGTTAAATTCTTCACATTTCTTTTAAAAATTATTGATGACAAATATGAACACTTGGAAATAATTATAATTTTTTAAAAGCTTTAGATCCACATATTACAGTGAAGAAATGAGGGTGGGATTTAAAGCTAGAAAATTTAACTCAAAAACTGTATCAGACTTTTTCAAATGTGAAATATATGTATTCATAATTACCATGTCATGTCATTTCTTCATGTTCAAGTAAGAATACAATGCAAATTAGAATCATACTTTTAAAGTGATATAAGACACATATATTTGCTTTTATTTTTTTATACTGGGAATCTAACTAAAAACCTTGCACTTGCCAAACAGACGCTGTGTTGGTGAATTATATCCATAGCTGGTAACAAATATATTTGTACACAACAGGAAAAGTAGCAGTATTTCTCTAAGCATATTTATATTTTCTCAAAAACTTAAAACTTGAGCATCCCATTACACTTAAATATATAAAACATTTAAAATTAATATTTTCTATAGTAGAAAAATTATACTATAATATTAAAATTATAGATTCCAGTCCCCTATTTACATATTGACAGTGATTGACAGTGGCATATATGCATATGTTTACAGTGGGATAAACACTGTGTGTGTGTGCATGGTTGTGTGTGCACACACAGAGAAACAGTGAAAGACATAAACAGAGAAACAGTGTAATGCAATACCTGTCGGGGGAAAAAGTAAAGCAAATAAAATTTCAATCTAATGACCATATGTTTAAACTAAACTTGGTCTTATGAAATACACACACAAAAACAGAAAACATTGATAACATTTCCTCAAATTCAGTCACCATTAGTGAGACTTACTCAAATTACAGTACAGGTTCTTGAGTAAGCAAATTCTATCAAAAGTATAACAATAATTTCACACTTTTGGTGCTTTACTCACAACTTCATCATTTTGCTAAGAAACTGTCCAGGTTATGCTCAAACTAGTTACATGTTTAGATAATCCTCAGGGGCTCTCATTCGTCTCTGAATAGCACAAAAACATCTGGGCTACTTTGCACAGCACAGGTGTCTGCTTTCAGCTCCTGGAGATGCTGACTTAATTACTTGCCTTTGCAATCTGGGCTTTAGGGTTTTTTCAGAGCTTCCAGGTGAGACTAAAATGAAGTCAAGAGAAAGAAACACTTATCAAAGGGATTAATTTTTGTAAATATTAGGCACACCCAAGATACTGAAAATCTTTTAATTTGCTATATTTGATCTCTATTGCTCCTGCACAATTCTAGCCTTTTGATTAAGCAGTTGCTCAGTAGCATTTAAGTCTACAAGATTAGGTCCATGTGTTCAACACACCTTTTCCCTAACGAAAGATTATAGCTACAATTTCATACTGAATAGCTATAAATATGCTCTTTCCTCCAAATTCAAAGTTAAAGTATGCTCTATTAATTTTGTTTTATATGGTAACAAATAAGCAAGGTTGAGCTATGTGTATGCTCCTAAGTTCATTAAAACTCCTTCCTGTAGAATTCTGAAATGTTTGGTGAATGAATCCCCAGTGGGAGGCTCTCTTGTGCTTCATTAGTACTAGGCGCTTCTGTTAAAGTAAGTGTAACATTCACTCATTACATAATGTTCCCTATGAAGGAGCTCCGAGGGCCTCCAAATTAGCTTTCTACTTAGGTATTGCTTTAATGATGGTAATTATCACTGATAGTATGTGTCTGCTTCTTAGGAGCAAAAGTAAACACTCTTTCTTTGAAGAGTGTAAGACAGAGCATCATGATTCATGGTAATGAAATAGCCTTATAATGCTGTCAGATGAACTGTAGCACATTTAGGGACTATTAGAGACTGTTTTAACTTAGATCTTTTTTCTATTTACCTAAGGAATTTTAATTTGGATCACACATATTTCCCACATCAAGTTAGACTCAGGTCAACTCATGTATTCACACTGTTCCAACAAAAGCTATGGAGCCTTACAGTTCTATATTTGGCTACAGATTTAGCTCAAAATACATGCACACAGACCACAGAGAAGTGGGTAATTGCAGCAGAAAAAAAAGCAAAAACAGAAATCATCAAGTGACAGTGGTAACAAAACACCATTATAACGATACAACTGTCACATACAGAGTAACCGGATAAGAGGAAAGGTTAAACAAACAATATTGTCTGTGAGAGGGAGCAAAATAATTCGTTTAGGCATAATAAAAATGTTCACCAACTATAAAGTTCTTCTACCTGGGCCTATTCCATAGAGTTGGTCGCTACAAGAATTAGAAAAAGATCAGCGCTATTATATCCAAAATTTGTCTTCACATTTGATTGAGATGTAGATAACAAAAATGTTTCTATAGAAATGCAGTCAAGGGCTGGGGAGATGTCTGGAGCTGGGGAGATAGCTCAGTGGAATAAGTGTTTCCTTAGCAAGTGCAAGGGCCTGAGTTCAATCCCCAGTTCAGCCAAAAAAAAAATTAAAACAAAATTTTGACCAGGGAGATAGCTCAATAGAATTGCCTGGTAAGCACAAGGTCCTGAGTTCAAATCCCTGCTACCGCATAAAAAAGTGTAGTCATGTTTATCAAGTCTAAGTTCAATAGAATCATGCTTTACCTCCTTGAATAATGGGTTTCAGTGTTAAAAATTTTAAAGTATTTTATTCATTATTTTTTATTTTTAATTGATGCATAGACAAAGAATTATATATATATTAATGGAATACACTGACATGGTTTCTATGTGTATACCAAGTACTGGTTGAATCAATCTAAAATCTGTCTCCTTGGACAATTTTATTACTCTGTGTTGGATACTTTCAAAACTCTAATTTCTAGCCAATGGTACTATACACAGCTCTCATCTGCAGTCAGCCTACTCTACAGTAGCACAGTGTACCTTCATTCTATTTAACTTTAGGCTAATACACATTCTTTCAGATATCATCACCTTCCAACTCATACTCTTTCCAGTTGCTATTATCCTATCCTCAATTTCTGCTTGATCCATTTTTGTGGATTTTTGAACTACCTGACTTATTTTTCTTAATGATCTCTAGTTCTGCCTACCTTGTTACAAGTAACAGGAGTTCATTCTTTGTTACTGTTGAATAGTATTTTATTATGCATATGCATCATCTTTTCTTCACATATTCATCAGTTGATGGACACTTGGTTGTTTCCATTTGTTGACTTTTCTGAGTAGAGCTGAAAAGAACATGTGACGTGCCTGTGCCACTGATGTGATTACCTTTAGATTATCCCCAGTAGAGGGACTGGAGTTCTCATTTTACTTTTTTATTTATTTTAATATATTTGGCTGTTTCAGGGTCTCACTACACAGCTTGGACTCATGGTGATCCTCCTGCTTTCACTCTCCTCAGTGCTGGAATTACAGGTATGTGCCACGAACTGCCTCTGGCCAGCTCATCCCTCCAAGGGGGCGGGCCTAGTGTAGCACGTGGTTCCTGGAATCAAACCGTGTCCCCGCACTTACCTCAGATTGCCTAGGCAGGCGCTTTAGTCCACTGAGCTCTCTTGTTGGCTCTCTTTTTATACTTTGAGGAACACTTAGTATTGTTGTCCATGATGGCTGCTGTACATGAAGTCTGCACTCACTGCCCACCAACACTTGGTATCTTACATAAGTACCGCGCGCTAACAGATTGCGCCACTGGAGCTTCAACAACACTTGGTATCTTATGCGCAAGTGTGCACATCATTTCCACCAACACGTTATCTTTAGCCGTTTTGTAATAGTTACCTTCCTGGAATAAGGCAATGTGTCATTGCTGTTCTGATTTACCTTCATCTGACAATTAGTGATGCAAGACCTTGTTTTTCTATGTGCCTATTGACTATTATGATGGACTTTTACCAAGAAATAACTGTTTGTAATATTGCTACTTTTTAATAGGTTCTTTATTTTCTGATACTGCAGTTTTGGGATTTCCTTCTACATAAATTTCTCGTCTTGGTGGACAGTTTGTAAATACCTTCTCTGATTCTATAGTTGGTTTCTGCACTGTATTGTTGTGTTCTGTGCAAAGCCACGTTTTTTAATTTGATGAAATCCCCCTTTTCTGTTTGTATTTTTTATTACTTTAGTTTCTTGTGATTTTATATTTTGTCCAAAACATATTTGTCAATTCTAATGCCTGAACCATTTTTTCTTTGCTTCACTCTAGCAGTTTTACTGTTTCAGATATTATACTTAAGTGTTTAATTCATTTGGGGTTGATATGTGTAAACTGTGAATGATAAGGATATATAGTTTTTTCTTTTGCATATTAACATCCAACTACTCACCCAAAAATATTGATAAGAATTCTTTTTTTCCATTCAGGGCCAGTGGACTCAACACCTACTTAGGCAACTGTGGGGACAGGGGTTCAATCCCTTGCACCACATGCCACATTGGCCCTGCCCTCTGGTGCACTGAGCCAGCCATGAGGCCAGACACGGTGGTGTACGCCTATAATCCCCAAGCTGGGGAAGCTAAAAACAAGATCACTATAAGCCTGAGCTGCATAGTGAGACCTTGTGCCAAATACATAGCATATATATACAGTATATATATATATATATATATATATATATATATATATATACACATACATAAAATTGAAAAAGATTTTTCCTTCATTGTGTATTTTTAGCACCTTTGTGGATAATCAGATAGGTGTACATGTGTGGGAGTTCTGTTGATTTTTCAAGTGCATCTTTCAATTTCTTAGTTCAAAATATTACTTGTAGGAATAATCAAATTTGTGATAATGGGGGCCTATCATACAGTTGTAGAAAAATATGTAGTGCTTTATTATATGTACAGTGGTTGAATTTCATCTCACCTAACTAATGTCACTATTTGAAATTACAGTTTTGAGTTTGTCCCCAATATTTTATAAAACCAAAAACAGAAGCGGTGCCCTACAGTAATAAGAAAGATAGTGATTTCTTGCTGTGGAATGATTATCGCATCTTAAATATCCAATTGATGTTGACTAGGAAAAGGATATTTGATTCTTACTAGGTGATAAGCCAATGGCGCATATAATTAGGATTCTGTTATAAGCACTTTCACCCCAAGATATGGAAACTCAAAGACCATGTGGAGAATCTTAGAAAGCATCAAGAATAACCAAATTGGAGAATTTAACCATCTCACATAATTTGGGATTAAGAAACACATTTTATGCCCTGTATGATTTCTGTCCTGTGTCATACTGACTTGGCTAATCTGACCTTTGCAAAAGGTTAATTCTCAGCTCACAGTGATCTTTTGCGTTATTACCAAATACACAAAACCATCCCTTCTACTCAGCTTCTTTGAAGTTCATGTTTGTAGTACATGGCTCATATTGTCTTTTTTTTTTTTGCAATAGGGATTTAAAGATCTTGAGATTCTTCCCCTCATACCTTGAACATTTGATTAGACAAATTTGTGCTCTCTCTCCCTACCCATGTCAAGTTCTCACTGTATTTTGTATCCATATGCACTGCATTTTCAGTAGTCACACAAGCAAACAATTTTTTCAAAAATATTCTCTTTAATTCTTTGTCCATGTGAGCCTAGTTGTCAAGATTGTGTATGTTATCAGTAATGACTTAACGTTCTTGCTACTGATTCCCAGCTTCACACTGTCTTCTTCTTTTCCTTTTTGTTTTTTCCAGCAGAACTCAGGCTCTTGCACTTACCAGGGAAGCGCTTATTCCACTTCCCGGCCCCCACAACGTCTTCTGCAGCAGTCATTCTTCTATATTTCCACCATTCACCATGCTCTTATATCGTAGCACACACCTGACTTACATTTTGTGAGCACTCATAATCTTTCTTTGTGCATAGAGCAACAGTAAAATTACTAAATCCCTTGCTTGTTTTATTTTATTGAAAAAGGTTGGCTGTTTTCCCTACTCATTTTCTCTAAACTATATCAAATAAGTGAACAATAGGGAAGAACACCTAACAAGCATGTCAAATGATCTCATTTTAATTTATTGATTACTGACATTAAGGGAACCCTTAAAAATGGCAATACATAATGTGTTGAAAATATACATACAAGAAAGGAAAGGAAAACTGAAAGGGGAAGATAAGGGAGGAAGCAAAGGGAAAGGAGATCAAAAAAAGAGAATTTAAATGTGAGAGATACAGATATAGACATAGCTTTAGATATAGGTATAGGTATAGATATAGATATAGATATAGACATATTCCACACAGGAATGTAAACATCACGTACTATTGTAGGTAGATCACATTCTACAATATTGGTTTTCTCACCTCTTTTTCTTATGTATTTGGGACAGGGTCTAAAGGGTCTAGAAGATCTCAGTACACAGATTGGACTCATACTGATCCTCCTGTTTTCAGCTTCACTAGTGCTGGGATTACAGGTGCATGCCACCCCACCCAGTCTCAATCTCAATCTCAGCATGACCCAGGGGGTGGGGCCAGCAAGTCATGTTGGGGATCTAACCCCCAGCACTGTGCTCTGCCTAAACAGATGCTTTGGTCCACTGAGCTATCTGGCTGGCCCTTGTTCTCACTTCTTTCAATGGTTATTTCTTCTTTAATAATTTGTAATTTCTCTACCTGATTTATCCACTTCATTTACTTGTTTTTCTTAATTTGAAATAATAAATCACCATTGACTCTTAGAATAAAGTATTCCCAAATGTCTCACTGGTTTTTTCCAGAACTATTTACATCCAGGAGAAGGATGTAAAGAGTGTGAAGCATGATTTGATGGTCAGTCCCAATTTGCCTTGGCTTATTATAATTCATAGATATGTTGGGATTTATTTACAACCTTTATGTCATAAATGCTCATTTTCTGCTGAAAATACTTGATTACATTGGGAAGACCTCTGTTTTTTTTTTTATCTTTAAATGATTTGATTGGCATTTAAAATAGTTTTCCTCCTCAAGGGGAGTGCTCAGACAGCTACTGAGACTGGGCATGCTGAACACTTCTAATCACAGCGTTTGAGAGACTAAAAACAATAGAATTACATGAGTTCGATCTGTGTAGTGAGGCTTTGTAGATCCTGTACTAAATATGAAAATAAATTTTAAAAAACTTGTTTTCCAGATAAATTTAATTTCCTGTGAAATTTTCTTTTTGTCATGCCTGCAAAGTTGTCTGCATCTGTCACACCTGTTTCAGTTAATTCAAAGTTAGAAGAAGTGTATGAAACACTCAAATTCTGATACACTATATGGAGAGCTGTAGAAAATTAATGTTTCAGAAAATACATTTGGGTGACAATACATGTATGCTTAGAAAAAATATTGCCATGATCAATGGTTGCTTAAATAAAAATTACATAATATATATTGTACTTTTCAGATTTTGTTTACTTTTTAAGTTTCTTACACTAGGAGGACAATAAAATATTTACAAATGTGGGTCTGATTTATTTCATTTATGAGTATGATCTTTACTTATTTCATTTACTTATGAAAGCCTCAAGATTTGAAAGGAAAATAACCTGGTCAAAAAGAAAGAACTGAGATGAGGGAAAGGAAAAAAGAAAGAAGGAAGGAATATATATATATATATATATATATATATATATATATATATATATTAGCTAAGACAGTTGTGTACTAATTTCTATTGTTTTATTTTAAAAGGAGCCATTAATTTAATTCCCTTCTTTAAAATTTCCTTTTGACCTATTTTGCATGCTTTTATCTGTTAATCTGAACAACTACTTTGAAAATAACAATATGCAATGTAACAGTGATTGTTGAATTTTTATCATCTTGTTTTAAAATTTGGTATTATTGTAATGCTTTTTTATTTATTATTATTATTTTTAAAATTTATTTATTTATTTGATACCAGGTCTCAATTCACAACTCAGACTCAAAATGATCCTCTCATCTCAGTCTCCCCAGCATACGTGCGCCACCAAGCCTGGCTTTGGGCGTGTAGCTCATGGGAAGAGCATTTGCCTGCATCATGCCTGGTTGATGTGGCCAGCATGGCATTGTACTGCGAATCAAGTCCAGGTCTCTGTGCTTGCCAGGCACAAGCTTAGACTGCTAAGCTATCTCTTCTGCTCTGCTTTTCAAAAAATGTATTCTCTAATTTTTTATTTATTTATTTATTTTTTTGTATTTTGGGGAAGAGTCTACAGGGTGTTCAGGGTCTCACTACTAGATCAGACATAGTGATTCTTCTATTTACAGCCTCCCAAGGTTGGGATTACAGGCACACACCACCATGCCCGGTCTCAATTGCTTCTCAGCATCTCCCCAGGGGTGAGGCCAGAATAGCCATCTTGGGAATATTCTCTTTAAAATTAAACTCACACACACACACACACACACACACACACACACACACACACACAGAGTGAGAGAGAGAGAGGTTTTCTAAGTAGTGAAAGAAATGAGAGTTAGGTACATGGGCAGGTTGAGTAAAATGTTTAACTGACAGAAGATCTGGGGGAGCACAAGAAGGCTTAATATTCAAACTTTTTATTACAAAGGACCTGTCTTTTAATGTCTTCACCTAAGAACGAAGATGAAGAACTTTTATTATCATAATTTCATAAGCGCTACCTCTTAGATTGTAATCATTTCATATTAGTCTTGGGTAATCACATGCTACTAGACAAAAATAACTTACAGTTCAAACAGTTAATATAGCTAGACTAATCAGTTTAACTACCAGTTATCTTCATAATTATAGATAAACTTTCTCTTTTGTTGTAAGAAATTTTACTTGCACTTTCCTGACATCAATTTGAAAAGCCTCTTAAAGTATCTACTTAAATCTGTTGCTATGTTTTGTCTCCCTGTCTGCATAGCCAGAAGCTTGGCAAAAATTTAGTTCAGATGAGAGTTCAAAAATCAGACACTTTATGAAATTGTTAGTTTGGATCTGGCATTCCTTTAACACAAATATTTTAAGAAGTAGTTTATCAAGCTGTATTGGTGAGTTTTGTTTTTCACATCTTGTCTATAAGACAATTGAAAATTCCATGAGATATGTACAGTATTGATCATAATAGTTGCCTCTCCTATATTTTAATGAAATATTTTTCCCCTGTTACATGTGTTCTCCCTAAACAAACTATTCCTAATATAACACAAAATTACATCTCATTCTAATGACTAGAACTTCTTTTGCCTTTTTTCTTACATCTGTAATCATTTTTTTCAATAACTATAAGCACAGTAACATGAAAGTGTATTTTTGTACTTAAAGTTCTTAATAATTTCTCCACTTCATGTCATGAAAAATAAAGTGAAACTTTGTTTAAAATCTTTAATAGAAATGAACCCTAATGAGTTCTGTAATAAAATCACTTTTAATGTCACCATAACTAGAAATGGAAAAATAAAAAAAATATGTGGTATAGTGTTACATTTCATATATAATCACAAGTAAAAATTATTTGTTTTGCTGTATTTTGTTTTGTCTTGGTTTTTGAGACAGTACCTCCCTATGTAATTGAGCTTGACCTCAAATTTTCCGTGTAGTCCAGGCCTATCTCAAACTGGTAGCAATCATCCTGCCTTAGTTCACAAATGCTAGGATAACAGGATTACCATGCCCAGTTAAGAGCTATTTAATTAAATATATTTTCACATGAGACATATCAACATGAATTGATAAATTGATATTTATCAATTATGAATATTTTTAAAAATGGAAAGATGGCAGTAAGTAAAATATAGTGTATCATAATATAGATATAGAAAGAAATTAAGTCATGTTATCCTAGCTCCATTTATTAATAATACAGTTAGAATTCAGAAACTGTAGAAGAATGGAAATATTTAGAAAATTTAGAGAAATCTTTGCAGTAAAAGATAGTGACAAGAAAAGCTGGATTTATTTTTACTTGTGCTTTCACTCACAGTTTGTTGAGTCTTCAGTCTCATATGTTAATAAATTCCCATTTTCTTCATCATGAGGCATGATTTTATTATATCATAATGAGTTTAGAGAAAAGTGATTTGAGAAATAACTTTTTAAATATGATGCTTTCATGCATAAAAAGCATGGGAGAATATGAGGCTGTAAAGTATGAGCTCACGCATAGCTTAAGGTGCTGGGACTCCGACCCTAGAGTACGCAGCAAAGGGTCTATGTCATATTTGTCTGAGAAATGGCACACCTTAAGAAAGGGAAGACTATGAAAAAAGAAGTGAAGAATCTTATATTTTGAATGTTCCTCCATTTTCATAATGAGGGGTTCCCTTAGGTAAACACTCACTTCACTTTTTAACTGCATTTCACTAATGAAGTGACATCTGTCAGAAGTGCTTTTCTAAAAACTATAAAAGTACATACAGGTGTGTGAATTTGATGGCTTGGAGTATTCACATTTTGCTTCAAACTGCATTTTTCCATTATATCAGAAGGCCTCTGAGACACAAGTGATTAATTGAGGAATAGTTAGAAGGAGCTAAGACTAAGCATAACCAAATAGAGAACGATGCCTCAACGTGTGAGTGTGAATGAATATTTATTCTATACTTTCAGTGATTGAATTAACATATATTTATGTGCATATTTATTTAGTGTTAATACTTTAAATAAATTTCAAAAAGCTTTAATTCTAGAAATGTTCACTTTAAATATATCTTTCTTGAAATTATCCCATTATATTCATACCTTTTACTCTAGACCCTGGACTGTTCTATGTTTGTGAAGATTTTTATTTTATTTTATTTTACTTTATTTTTTGTATTTTAGGGAAGGGTGTACAGGGTGTTCAGTGTCTCACGTCTAGATGGGCCTCACAGTCATCCGTCTGTTTACAGCCACCCAAAAGCTGGAATTACAGGCCTGTAATTACAACACACCCAGTCTCAATTGCCCTCTGCATGCACCCTGGGGATGGAGCCAGCAGGGCAGAAGACTTATTTTATAGAATGCAGAAACATCAATTTAATGAGACATATCTTCCTTTTGTTTCCCTAAACTTGGAAATTCAATTGTATTTCACTTAGGAACAGATCATCAATTTCTTTTATTTTAAAGAGAAAATAAATAACCAAAACAAATAGCCAGAACAAAGACAAAAATAAGGCAGCTTAAAACAATAAAATGGTGCAGAATTTCAAAACAAGGATAGAAAATTAATGATCGTTGTGATATTATATACTGTTATCATCAGATTTGTTGCTCAGATTACCAGGTATAGGCATGCAAGATTGATCAACCAAAAATCTGAAAAGTAATGAAGTTGAAGTATTTGAGCTTAGTTATCATTTTATAACTAAATAATGGTTTTCATATCTTAATCTACAATATAGTTCCCATATCTTGTTTGCTACTATATAAAATAAGATTTACCACCTTCTGTCCTAGTTTGATTCTTTAATTCCTCGCTATTATTTATGACAGACGATATTATATTTCTGTCACATTTTTCACACAGATGAAACTATTATTTCCAGGCATATGCAGCATTAATGAAGTTTGCATTTTGTCTTACATTTTCAGTAGGCATTGTTAATGTTGATATCATTGTGTTAAAGTGACTTTAAATATTTTTTTCTGATTCAATTTTAAGATATGTACTTAATCCTTTTATTTTTGTTTTCTTATCTGGTGATTATTCTCACTTCTTAAAAAAATGTATTTGGTTGTTGCAGTATCTCACCATGTAGCTCAGACCCATGGTGACCCTGTTGCTGTTAATCTCCCAGTGCTGGGATTACAGGCACGAGCCACTACCCGTGGACGCTGACCCCCTCAGCCTGCCCTGGGGCGAGTCCACCATGGTGTGGTGCTGGGGATGGAACTGCCCTGCTTGCCCTTGCCTGTGCTTGCCCAAGCAGGTGCTTTAGTCCACTGAGCTACTTCGCCATCTCTTCACTTTCTCTTTTATTTGCTTATTCATTGTCTTATAACAATTTTGACCTATCTTAAGTCAAATTAAATGTTCAATTTATTTTTCTAATCTTACGTTTTTGCTTGTAATTTTATTCTTTCCTGTGTTTACAAAGAAAGAACAAGCAGCACAGCATCAATTTTCAACATTAGCCTTAAAAGCGTCAGTTTGTGAAGCATCTGTGTCTTCTATATAAGGTTTAATATAAAAAAATCTCTACATAAAATTCAAGGGTGATACGGTGCCTTTCAAAGATGAAAATAAATATTTTATTTTTTAGTCCTTCCCCTCAGAAATACCCTTGCGCTTTTACTCCCTTCACAGTAATCTTTAATTATTCTTAAATTATTAAGTGAAATTGCACCAAGAATTCTCTTTTTTAGAGGTCAATCTTTTTTTTTCTTTTCCTTGTATTTTTTTAGGGTAAGATCTCCAGGGCCTTCGGGGTCTCACTGTGTCGATCAGACTCCTGGCGATTCTCCCGTTCAAGCCTCCCGAGTGCTGGGCTTACAGGGACGTGCCGGCCCTGGGGGCAGGGCCAGTGTGGGTGCCTGCCTCTCCCTAAGCAGGTACTTTAATATGCTGAGCTATTTGGGGGGCCCAATAATACTTTTATTGAACCCCAAAGTTTATACATTTTAAGAAAATGGGCACAAGCTCTTTCCCTGACCCACCAAGCCCCTCGAAAGTCGTTCGTCCCCTGGCATGATCCTTTTTTTTCTAGCCAACGCTCAGAAAACTGGACCTTTCTTTCAAATCTTAAAGAACAAGCTTAAAGAACAAGGTGTTTATTTGCTGTCTCTACAGACATACGTACACACAGTGTTGGCAGTTATTCAGAGAGAAACATCCAAAACCCCTTTTAGTGATTTGTGTTTCAAAATTGCCAACTGTGCTTTTAATGTATTACATCTGCCATTATGTGAAATACTGCAATTTAAATATTTCCAGCATTGGAGAAGATCCATTTTAATGTATCATCCCTTTCTTTGCCCATGAATGAGGTATCACAAAATTTAATATTTTGAAAAAGGTAGCACAAAATGAAAGCATCACTTAGTCATCATGCTTATAAAGTACAAGGGGATGTTTTTCTTTTGTTAATTGATTTAGTGGTGAGGAGAGTTTATTCTCATTCTCCAGAGAAAGGACATCACTGAGTGAATTTGACCACAATATCCTCCCTCAATATCTATGTGCATCGTACACTTTTATTGGTAAACCGTTAAAACCTTCTGATATATTAATTTGTTTCCTTTTTTTTTTTTTTTTTTTTTTTTTGGCAGAACTGGGATTGAGCTCAGACTTTTGCGCTTGCCATGGAAGCGCTTATTCCACTGAGCCATCTCCCTGGCCTGTTCCTTTTATTAAAATATATATCAATCTTTTCTAATTTACTTTCTGAACAAAATATTTAAAATTTTCATTAGTATTAATACTAAGAAAATGTCTGCAGCTTTTCAGTGTAAACAAGCACCCCAAATTACATAAAGAGTAAATTACTAATTAGAAAATTATTGTCAGCTAAGCTATAGAATACATACTCTATAGTTTTGTTCGTCTTAACACTTAGAACTTAGATAGATAAATCATTTTTTTTTTTTTCAGGTGTTCTGGTTTATGTTACTTGAGTCAGTAAAATTCCATCAATGTTCTTTCTATTTCACAATACTTAATAGAAAGGAGGACTTATAACAAATTAAAGCTACAATTCAATGCCAGACCCCAGTGTATACTATTTATGTTGGTTCTCTCTTCAAATGATGAGATAAAAATTGAGAACTCTCTCTCTCTCTTCTCGCTTCTCTGTCTCTCTCTTCTCTGTCTCTCTCTCTCCCTCTCTCTCTCTCTCTGCCCTCCATGCCTCTCATATTCTCCAAGTGTCTCTCATGTGTCCATGTGCACAAACATACAGTCATTCACACACTATGCATTTAGAAAGCATTCAGTTCCAGAACCTTTTCCTATTTTCAGAAACATAACAGAGGGAAGGAATTAAAACTAGTTTTAGGGGAATTGCATGCTTATAATATTCTATTTGTTAAATAAATAAATAATGTATCAGTAATTTTATATAATTATGAGTCATAAATTATAAATTTCAACATAAAATTATACTCAAAGGTTGTTAAAGAAGAAAAATGGGAAAAATTCTTTGGATGATGAAACACACACTAACTTCAAAGTATCTACACTTATGCCCCTGTAATTAACAAATTTTTAAAATACCTAAATATTCTTCATTGAGAAAAAGAGTAAAAAACTATAACAGATCAAAAATGAAAAACTTTTAACACTACTTGATAAGAAAGTATATTTATGAATACTTTATGTTGAGTAAAATAAGCAACATGTAAAATACTGTATAATATTCAGTTGCATTTATGCATATTTGTAAAAAATTAAGATAATATAGAACATACTAGTATTTTCCATTCCTTAAAGGCAAAAGGAATGTGAAATTATTAGAGTATTCACAGGGAATTTTTGTGTGACAGAACTCCTATAAAAACGAATGCAAATATCTCTCGTAGTCAAGTGTATCTGCACCAAAAACTTCAAGCTTGTCAATGAAAGTATAAAATGTTAAATAGATATTTAAAAAATAAGAAGAAACATAAAAGAACCTTTCTTTGTTACATAACCATGATATATTTCCATGTCAGTGTTTTCTCAAAATGTAAAGAGCTATAGATTTGTGGCTATAACCAATAATCCAGATTAAATGAAGTTGGGCCAGGCAGATAACTAAGTGGCGTAAGTCCCTACCCGACAAGCACATGTTCCTGAGTTGCATCCCTGGTGGCCAAAAAAATTTAAAACAATAAAAGAAATTCAGCTCAGATTAAGGGTTCTTTTTTCTTTCTTTCTTTCTTTCTTTCTTTCTTTCTTTCTTTCTTTCTTTCTTTCTTTCTTTCTTTCTTTCTTTCTTTTTCTGTATTTAGCACAGGGTTCACAAGGTCTCACTACACAGTTCAAAATCATGATTCTTCTGTTTTCAGCCACCCAAGCACTGGGATTACAGGAGCACGCCACCACACCCAGTCTCAGTTGCCATCTCAGCATGCCCTGGAGGCAGGGCTGGCGTGACACACCAGAAATTGAACCCTGGTCCCTGAGCCTTCATAAACAAGTGCTTTAAATGGCTGAGCTATTTGGCCAGCCCTGAGCTCAGACTAAATGATGTCAAAATTAATGAATGCATTTTATTTATCAATTTAGTGATATGTTCAAACACATTTTTAAAGATGACTTTCACATACAGAAAACAAATAACTTTCCACATACAAATAAATAAAATACATAGTGATCATTCAGGAAGCTGACTGCATAATTGGGTTAAGTAACATAAATTCAACAGTAAGTCATAGGGAAGCTGTCGTGTTACAAGGAAAGTCAGCAGCTAAATTCACCTAAGTAATGTTTAATAGATATGCAACACCTGTGCTAAATGAGAAACTGGAAAAAACAAGAATTTACTAAGCAATGTAAAATAAAAACTATAAATTTATGTGAGTGAATGATATTCTAGATTTATAATATTTTTCCCATTGAGGTTTTTAATCCCATATCCTGGAATGAATAGTACAAATCTCTCCATTTTTCCTAATTTTACAATTTGTCATAATCAAATGCTCCTATGAGTTTATTTCCCAAATCCTCTTCAAATAAGTGAATGCTTCTTGCCAGAGTGTTTTTCCTGTTCTCCAACATGGCTAGAATATTCAAATGTTCTTTTGTAAATCTTTAATGTTTTCCTAATTAGCATCTCATTTTTTCCCTGACATTTTTATCCTCTGTAACTCAGTCTTTAGCTTTTGTTATAGTGAATCTGAAATGTGTTGAAAATTTGATTTCAGTGTTGACCAAGTGTTGACCATTACATTCAGAGGTCTGACTCCTCAAAGGTGACTGGATCTTTAGAGCCCTCCACATTAGTGAATTAATCCATGGATTTACCATAATTTAACAACATGATTGTGAGAATAAGAATTTAGTTGCTTTCTATTTACTGGAGCAAATTTCCCAATACCACAAGTTAAAAGACAAAAACATTTATTTTTATCTCATGGGCTGTAGGAATTCAGTCCATCATCTACTGGCTCCAAAGCAGCTCGGGAGTGAGGCATTACGGAGGAAAAAGGCTGGAAGCAGAGTGTGTTCCTTCTTTCTCTTTTTATTCTATCCAGTCTGTGCGAGTATTAATTAGCCAATAAGCACAAAATCACACAAACTGTAAAGAAGCTCTATGACATTGATGTTGCCAAGGTCAATACCCTAATCAGGCCTGATGGACAGAAGAAGGCGTATGTTTGACTGGTTCCTGATTTTGATGCATTGGATGCTGCCAACAAAATTGGGATCATCTAAACTGAATTCAGCTGGCTGATTTCCAACACACAATGTCACAAAATAGACATTTTCAACAGGAA
>PVKA01022408.1:0-37157 GCA_004027165.1 Ctenomys sociabilis
TTATACTGAAGTGGATGCCACTTGAACATATACTCATAAGTGAAATAAACCAGACACACATGTGTAAATATCATATAGTCTCCCTAGTATAACAAGCGAAAAGCAGAAATACAAAAGGAAATGTACAACAAGTAAAATCAATTGAGTCAGATAAGGCAAAGTGAATGGCATATGCTGCAGGATACTAATCATCTTTTCTTCTGGATGGTTAACAACCTAAGATCAGGAGTCAGAGTTGGAGAAATAGAAGAGCCACAAGGCCAGCCAACATTTTGGCCCTAGCCTTTCAAAGTCAGCGAAGACTCAGGATGTAGCAGAACCTGTACTGCAACATCATGAAACTCAGGTGAGCTCCAAATTTTCTGAACAAGGAGATTATGGAGCCACAGAGAAAAGAGATTGAAGTTCTAAAGTGTGCCTGGGGAGAGTCACATGAAGAGAAAACTTTCTCTCAAGCTCTCACAGAGAGCAATCTGGTCAAGCATTGGCCGTGATGACACAGACAAAGGAACTACAGAATAATGTACAGGACTACAGGATAAACCCTGAGAGGACTTCAATGACCGCATAGAAAATATAAAGTTCTTGTGTTGGTATATAAGTTTTGATCTACCTAGGTCTTAACCATCCAGCAGAAAAGTATAAAAATGAAGTATACATCGTGAGCCCATAATATTAAGCTGAGCTGTAAATGGATATGGTCGACAATTTCTTTGAATAACTCCTTATGGTTGCAGAATGCTGGACTGTGTTGGATTGTGGTGTCGAGTTCAAGCACCTAAGTTAGTTGAATGTCAATGGACTGCCCACTTTTGACAGGTGTAGACAAAGGAAGGGCTGTAGAAAGAAAAAATCATGATGTGTGTGTATAGACAGTACAGTTGGGGACAGGATATTATGTCAGCTTTTAGTACTATGGTCATCCACTAGAAAATAATTATTGAATTTTTGATATAATTCAGGTATAAAAAAATAAGATAAGTAAGCAACTACACTCTTAATTCACTGATAAGAGATATCTGCTAAAATAATATCTGTAAATATAATATCATGTATGCACCTTGTACAATACCAAAACGTTATGAAAACAGTTTGCAATGTATTAATTCATCGAATTTGCATGGTTAAGGTGTCTTGAAACTGTCTGATTGACATTTGTATTTTAATAAAATAAAAATAAATAAATAAAACCAAATATATTAAATATGTGTATTTCCAGATTAAAAAAAAAAAAAGAAAAGGAAAGAAAAGAAAAGACTTGAATGATTCCACATCACCTTCTGGTAACATTCAGTACGCATTTTTTTAAATATTATTTTTCCTCTGGATGTGCCACATAGAAAAATCCATCCACTGGAGTGGATAAGCAGGATGGGCCAGAGTCTCCACTTTGACCCTGACCCTGGTCAGCCCGAAGCCACCTGCAAGTGAAACCCTGGTCTGATGGCAGCTGGCACCATGCTTTGTAGTAAGATAGTCAAGGTGGTTTGCAAATGAGACAGAATAAGCAGAATAGCACCAAATTGCAGCTTAGACTTTCTTTTTTCTAACCACTCTAGTGTATATGCTACACAGGTTGATGATGAAGTCAAATTTCAAAAGTAAGATCAGCCTTTATAGTAAGATCAGCTGATCTCTGGTCCCACTCCACCCCCTGTGGTGCATCAAGGCCAGGCCATGTTGAATCCCGGTCTCTCCCCCTGGTGGTAATGTGCCTTAACTGCAGGAACTGGCTTTTTTGTTAGTCTTGCTTGTACAGATTATTGTTTTACACTGTGACATTTTCATACGTGGACACAACTTCCTTTAATCACATCCATCCATATTGCTTTCCCATGCCCTCCTCTCCTCTGGATCCCTTTCTTCTCTTCTACTCTTCTACTTTTGTACCATCTTTCCTTCCTCCCTCTAGATTTCAGACTAGGAGAATACATGAGATATTTGGCATTCTGTGAGTGGCTAATTTCATTTAGCACTGCTGTCCACTTTCTTTAGTTGTAGGAATGGTCTTTATGATTCTGCTTTGAACTGTGAGGCATGAGGGAATAAATTTAAAAATTAAGAGGACTGGGGAGATAGCTCAGTGGCTCAAGTACCTGCCTGTCAAGCACAAGATCCACTGTTCCATTCCCAATACAGAAAGAAAGAAAGAAAGAAAGAAAGAAAGAAAGAAAGAAAGAAAGAAAGAAAGAAAGAAAGAAAGAAAGAAAGAAAGAAAGAAAGAAATTTATGAAATACAAACCTGACATCCTTGAGGGGATAAATGTGACCAGCCACCATCATCTTTTGACAGTCTGCAAGGATTAGTGCTGAATGAGTAGACAAAATTACTATCTAACAAGTGTGGCTTTATTAATCTGTAAATTGAGATTATTTAAATTAAATTATCAACTATCATTGATATAAATTTGTCATTGAATTTTAAAAGTCCATGGCGTAGTCAGTTGCTGTTAATCCAACGTATATAGTTTTCTGTTGCCCAGAAATGTAACCCTGGATGCCTAAGTCAGTCTGGCACCCCCATATGGACTGGAAACCTTTAAATCTGTCTTTATATCAGCCTTGCCCAGTTGTCTGAATTTTCCACCCTGACAACATTTGGTCATTAAAAAAAAAAAAAAAAAAACTAAGATGGCTTCATGCCAAGTGTCTGACCCAATTCCACTTTGCCCACTTTAAGATTCAAATTAATATCCAACTGTCTTCAGAGCCGGTTCCTCTCCTGCCCAGAAAAAGTGATTTCTCCTTCAATTACATCAGCGAAAGTGAAAAAGAAGATGTGGTTTACAGTAGGGAGCTCCATCCCTGTGCTTAGATAACAGCACATTCACGTTAGTCTCTCCAGCCCACCTGCCCTGGGCTGTGGTCACACTACTGAGTTGTGTGTTTAAATGCTCACTGTGAGGTATGATTTACAAATATGGTGAATGCTTAAATTTTCTAAAAAATTATAGCAGCAAAAGACACACTGCTCTTACTCGCCTCAAGATCCTTCCCTTTGCCTCAAAAGCACTTATCCCATTCTCTTGCCACTTTCTGAAGCAACTCTAAAAGTCTTGTTTTATGAATGTCTTTAGTGGTGCTCTCAAGGCTGCCTCCAGGTCCTGAATAGATTCAAAATACTTCCATCAGACTTAGGGGAAGAGCCTGCCCCACGTGGTACCACTTCCAGTGGATAAGGTGGGGGAAGACACATTGCTATGGTTTTCCTGCCTGCCTTTCTGTCAGAGGGCAGGAGGCAGCAGCAGTCTCCATATTTTTTACCACACCTCATAAAAGACTCTCAAGAGGACTTCCAGAACTGCCTCAGAACATGGCAGGAATAACAGGATAAGTATTTTATGAAGAAATGGGATAATATTTTAAAGCAGATTAATGACAATGCAGCTTTTACTGTATTAGATTTCTTGATGAAGCATAAGGTCCTTTTCTCTCCCCGGGAAATGGAGCTTCACAAGAGCAGAATTTTTGCCTGCCCTGTTCACTATTCCAAATCTGGGCCCTGAGTCTGACACACAGTGGATGCTCAATAAATACACTGAGGAATGAATACTCAATGAGTCTGATCTGTGTAGTGAGACCAAGTAGACCCTGTACTAAAATACATTTTTAAAAAATGAACACTTAGCACCAGTGAAAGTATTACAGTCAGAAACCCTACTAAGCTTCTCTGGTGGGGACAACTCATCAATGTGCTCCAAACTTCACTGTATTCAACAGTAACACAAAAGGAAGGGCAGCTTGGAAATAACGGTCATCCAGTGGCTGCGAAAATAAAGAGATATGCTGACTTTGCTTCAAATCCAGTGGGGAGATAGCAAAATACAGTATCTTTCAATTGATTGCATATAAAAAGTATAGAGACTAGAAAAGATAATTTTCTGGTGTTTAGTCAGAGAACAGATCGAACTACCTAATAACTTAAGTGTTTGCTAGTAGAATGTAAATAAGTTACATGTGTCAAACACAATTTGTTTGGTAACCATCAAATATTGTGGTGCTTGTCTATATATACAGACACCAAAAGCCTCTTGCTGTGGTTTAAAATTTAAAAGCTGGATTCACAAGAACATGAGTGACGATTGATTTTGTGTTTCAACCTGGCCGCACTGTGAGGTACCCAGATATTTGCTCCAGCCTTACTATGGGTGTTTACTTGAGAGTGTTTTCTAGATCAGATTATCATTTAAATTGGTAGGCTAGAAAAAGTAGCTTGCCTTCTGTAATGCACGTTGGCTTCATCCAGTCATTGGAGGGCTAAAAAGAACCCGAAGGCAGCCTTCTTGTATAGAAGAGAGGATTCTTCCTATCTGGTTCCCTGCTGACTGAGACACTGGATTCTCTGCTTTCTGACTGGAAGTGAGACACTGGGTCTTGAGCCTACAGCCTTTAATCCAGAGCTACATCATCAGCTCTCTTAGATCTTCAACTTGCTAATTCATATGAAATTCAGAATTTTCTGAACTCAATTATCACATGAGCCAATTCCTTACAATATTTTTTGCTATATGTACACAGACATCTTTCCGGTTCTGTTTCTCTGGAAAACCCTAGCACAGCATGTGTAGGGAGCTATCATTTTGTTAGTGTACTGTGTATGACCTTGTAGGTCTGGTTTGGGGTGGCTTGTCTATAGTAAGGTCCCTGATTGGCTCCTGCATCTGGCTTCCCCAACACTGGCTGGTGGACCCAGTAGGAGGTAAGCAATGATTTGAAGAGCTTTTACATATTCACACCACCTTTCCACTGCTCCTGCAGACCAGCCCAAGTAGCCTGAAGGAATGACAGATGACCCTGAAGAAAGCCCCTGTTGTCCCATGTGCAACAGCCAAGGCCAATCCATTCCCAATTGTCCACACAGATATCGTCCTAGCTGAGGGCACCTGACATCACCATCTCCAAACCTGAGTCCACTCCAATGGCCAGCCAGGAGGATCTCAGATAACATAAATGGTTAAAATTTCAGTCTACAAAGTTTTGAGGAGGTTTGTTATGAAGCAAAAGCTAACTAATGCATCAGGATAGAACCAAAAGAGCACAGCAGGCTGACGATGGTCTGGGTGTTCGTCCCTCCAGAACTCCTTTGCAAACAAAGCCATGTGTTAATGGTGTGTGGATGTGAGATCTTGGCCGGTGGCAAGGCTTAGACGCAATCACCAGGGGGGTCTCGCTGTCTCATGACAGCTTTACAACAGGACAGGAGACCTAAGTGGACATACTTGCTTTTTTGCTCCACAAGACGACCTCTGCCACTTATTATGCTAAAGGAAACTCTCACCGTTTGTGAACACCATGGTCTTGGAATTTCCCACCTTCAGAACCACAAGTCCAGAGAACATTGATTCTTCGTGAGCGATCCAGTTTGCAGCTAAGTTACAGCCACAGAAAATGGACTGCAGCAAAGTTACACTCTAAATTGTGAACGGGGGCCAGGGAGATGGCTCAGTGGAATAAGCACTTCCCTGACAAACGCAAGGGCCTGAGTTCAATCCCCGGTTCTGCAAAACAAATAAATAAATAATAAATACATAAATAAATTGTGAATAATTATTGAATTCCCATAACTTTATTTAGAGAAATCTTGTATTGTTACTAATGTATTTTTTTCCATCATTGTCTTTTAAAAAAGTCGTTAACACTGTTTATTTCTAAGTGGAGGAGATAGGTGCATTTTAGTGTATTCTTAATATTTTTACATGCTGTTTGTAATGAAACCGTACAATATCTGCAAACATGGTAATAATAAAAATTGATATTCATTTGAAAAACTAGCCTTAAGAACCTGCAAGCAGGTGCACAGGCAGGAGATTCGATCCCCAGGCCTGGTGTGCAGGCCCCAGCCCTGGGACATACTGAGATGGCAATTGACACTGGGCATGGTATCATAGTGATATATGTGTACCTATGTTTATACCAGCACAATTTGTGATAGCCAAATCTTGTAAACAACCAGAATTCCCATCACATGAGGAATGGATTAAAAAGATATGGTATTTCTATACAATGGAGTATTACTCAGCTATAAAGAATGATAAACTTGAAGCATTTATATTTAAGTGGATGCCACTTGAACATATACTCATAAGTGAAACAAACCAAACGCACATGTGCAAACATCATATAGTCTCCCTAGTATAAGAACTCAAAAGAAGAAATACAAATAGAAAGGTATAACACAACTAAAAGGAAAGCGAGAACTTGAGCATTGGACAACGAGGAAAGGGCAAGGAGAAAAGCTGGGAAACAGGACATGACAAAGCCATACATTTGCACACACAAGATGGGCAAGGCAAAGATCCTGAGAAACATCAGCAGGTGTTTGAAAGTAGCAGCTAAATGGTAGAATTCGCAACCTGACTATCTATATACGCTGATGCCTGTGAACTGAGCAACTGCACTGACCATAGCAATGTGCAATAGAAGGGTCATGCTCTGAATGCCTGCCATTCTGGTCTGCTAAATACGTACTTCCTGTCATGACATAGCAACTATTTCCATATTGTCTCACAAGTAAATGGTTTTTTTGGTGGGGTAATAAAGGGGGAAAAGACACAGGGGAAAAAATGTTATAGGAATGTTCTGCTACACAAGGCTGTATTGGTTAGATTTCTAAATTTCTAATAATTTACAGTAATAATATGACTATAGTAATTTTTTTAATTTTTTTCCTCATATTCTGTAAGCACTTAAAATTTGATACATCAATACTTGATGGAAAATATCTGTTCCATGTTATGCCTAAGATGTTTGATATTTAGATAGATAGGGTAGACCAACCTGCATATGTTGCAGGGTAATAATCAGCTTCTCTTCTGGAACGTGAACACCTAAGTTTGCAGATCAAAAAATTGAAAAAATGGAAGGGCCACAAGGTCAGCCAACATTTTGACCCTAGCCTTTCAAGGTCAGTGAAGACTCAGGACATAGGAGAACCTGTACTGTAACATCATGGAACTCAGTTGTGCCCCAAATTTTCTGATCAAGGAGATTATGGAGCCACAGAGGAATGTGACCAATGGTCTATAGTGTACCTAAGGAGAGTCACATGGAGAGAAAACTTTCTCACAGGCTTTCGCAGACAGCAAATTGGTCAAGCAATGGCCGTGATTCATGCACATGGCTGACACTGACAAACGATCTATAGAGTGAGATACAGGGTTACAGGATAAACCCTGGGGGGACTTGACTGACTTCATCATATACAAAAGTTATGTCTCCTGTTATATGGGTCTTGCTTTATCTTGGTCTTAACCATCCAGCAGAAAAGTATAAAAGGCATGTAAAGTAAAGCCATAATAATATGCTGAGTTATAAATGGCTCTAATCAACAACTGCTGTGGATAACCCGCTACAACTGTGGACTTCTGGACTGTATTGGAGTGTTTCACTGAATTCAAATGCCTATAATAATTGAATGACAATAGTCAATCTCTGACAGGACTAAAATAAGGGGAGAGATACAAAGGAAGGACCATTCTGTATTTGTATATACAAAACAGGATAAATATGCAGTACTTTTGCATAATTCTATGAAAAGAAAGATTTGCACTAGTAGTGTTTGGGCAGGATATCCTGTCTGCTTCTTGTACTATGGATAACCACTAGGAAGGTAATTATGTAAAAAGTATTAATTATTGAAAATATACTATAAATCAGCTTTTAAAAAGATACATATACAGCAGCTACATTCTCTTAATTCAGTGAATAGAGGGATCTGTTCTAATACTGTTTGTAAATAGAATATCATGTCTGCGTCTTGTACAACAAATAACCACTAAGAAAATAATATGCAATTGTCCGGCGCCGCTCCCGTCCCGCGGAAGAAGACACTCAGACACTCAGCAACGGGTTCAGCAAGCCTTTATTGAGTGGGATGCAAGCCTCTGCATGCGTCCGCTATCCGCGGCTCCTATCGTGCAAGCATTTATCGGGTGTGATGCAAGCCTCTACATGTGTCCGCTACCCGCGGCTCCTATCTTGCAAGCATGGCGAATCTCGTGATACAGCAAGCTATATAGATTTCACAAACCAATCACAACAAGAGGGGCCCAGGCACAGCAACAAAAACCCGGAAGCCGGAGGTGGGCGCTATCTTAGCGGACACGATGGGCGGGGGAGCCAAAAGCGGCCGCCATCTCAGAGCGGCTCCCGACATGCAATATATTAATTATTGAATCTGTTCTAATTTGATTCAAAACTGTCTCATTGCTATTTGTTCTTCAATAAAATTATTGAGAAAGAAAAAGAGAGACTGGTCATGGTGACCCACACCTGTCATCCCAGCTCTTGGGAGGTTATACACAGGTGGATCACTGCGAGTCTCATCTAGTAGTGAGACCCTGAACACCCTGTAGACCCTTCCCTGAAATACAAAAATGAAAAAGAAAAGAAAGAAAAACTAGTCTTTTAAACGTGATTCCTCCCAAGGCAGAGGGAGGGGAACAAAAGAGAATATAAAGAGAATTAAGATGTGTTGTGTACGTGTCCTAATTCCCCAAGATAAATGAAAGCACTGCGTACCACAAACATGTACTTATAGCAAATACTGTGCAAAAATAAATAAGACGGATCCTTCCCTTCTCAGGCTTATTGCAGTAATTATTGTTTGGGCAACTAATTCGCAAATTAGTCTTGAAGTGTTTTGCATTGTGCAGCTGATATTTTAGTCTCTCATTGTTATTTGACTGTAGAAATAGAACATGTGGCAGGATTTCTTTTATTATTATTTGTTTGTATCACCCCTAGCAATGAAGCCTGTAGCTGGCAAATAGGATGGCGTCACAAGCGATATTTTTTATATTGGATTGAAATTGTTGTTTCATATGAATAAGAAAGGCAGAGAAAAACTAAAATATCTGCAAGAGGAAGACAGACCCAGGCTACAGAAGTACCTAAAACCCCAACTCTACAGATACATTCTGCCTCTGACCTGTGTCACCAGAGGAATCCCTAAGAGGAAGCCATAATTTTCTGCTTTGGTGTCCAATGTTAGACTTAACTCAGATTATTTAAATCATGTATATACATGATTTAAATATGTATATATACATATGATTTAAGTAATATATATATTTAATATAATGTAAACCTTGATAAATTAAATCATATATATCAAATATAACATAACTATAAAAACATATGTTTAATGGGCCACTGAGATAGCTCAGTGGTCTAAGTCCTTGCTTAGGCAAATACAGGGACTGGGATTCAATCCCCGCCACCATATGCTGCACTGTCCCTGACCCCAGGCACGCTGAACCAGCCACCGAAACTTGATGTGGTGGCGTATACCTGTAGTCCCAGCACCGGAGAGGCTGAAAACAAGAAGACTACTACAAGTCTGAGCTGCATAGCAAGACCTTGTACCAAATACAAAAAACAAAAACATATATTTAAACCAGGCATGGAAATTTTTTTTAATTAACTTTCTTGAGAAATAGCAATGAGACAGTTTCAAAACAGGTTAGTCAGATAGTTACAATAGTTAGTACATTGCATACTGTTGTCTTCACAGTAGTTATTCATAATGCAAGCTCCAGACATGCTATGTTGTCTCAGGCATGGAAATTTAAAATACAAGTTAAAATAGCTGCTTGAAAGCGAATCTAGAAGGAAAATAGCTTTTAAAGACCAGTATATAATGTGAAAAAGTTGTTTATGCAAAAAAAGAGCAGATACGAAAGAGGTCATCATCAAATAACTTCATTAAACTCATATATTTTGCATAACAACAAAATACAACCTTTTTAACCAAGTTAGTAAGAGCTATGAAAGTAGCAGGCACCATGCAACTTCCTTTGATTTTATTAGAAAGGGCTGCATATAGTTTTCAGTGAAAGGTGATACAAAATCAAATATTAGGTGATAGAAGTAAGCCGATCATTGGATTAGAAGACTGAAGACACCAGCCATTCCTCAGGCTCATGTCAGCCGGGAGGCCACCTGGCTCCTTGGAGGAGCTCAGCTATGCATCATAAAGCTGAGTGCCTCTGACAGGATTTGAACAAGAGAGCTCTAACATCTGCCAGCACATTAAAAATAAAGTTAGAAAAAAAAAAAAGGCGGGGGGATAGGAAAGAACTGTGGCCAGGTTTAAAGGAATTTGAGTCACTGAAGTAATTGGGCCTGCAGATGGCAAACGCAGTTCATTCCAGAAGACTGAAATAATTAGGCAGGCAGAGTGAAGCCGATCTAGTAACAATGATCTTCCATTTACATAGAGCTTTATTTTTTACAGATCACTTCCACGAGAGGCTGCCACAAAGCCTTCTGTGACACATGTGTGCTGTAATTACAGGGGATTGGCTGGGGTACCAGAAGCATCCTCAGGGAGCCGTACCCCATACACACCTGTGGTTCAAGGGAGAAGGCAATGCCCACAGGAGAGGCCCAAAGCCCCACTCCCCCACATACCTCCACCCCCTGATCCTCCAAAAGAAGAAATTCTGGATGTCACAGTGAGGGAATGCAACCAGCAGAATATTTATGTGCATTTGAATGATGACTGAGGAAGGATTAAAGTGCTATTTGTTTGAGATAAGATTAAAAATAAAGATTTAGAGGTTTATCTCTAAACAAAGGTTGAAAGAGTTCAGCATTATCTTCCCCAAAAGGATCAAAGTACAAAAGCTTTCAGCTGGTCAAATGAAGTTTTACAGAGTTTCCCCAAGAGAGATGGCAAAGGCGTTTTCTTTTTTATGCCTCCTTCAAAAGTAAGTCTTCTCCTGTGCTTTCCCAACTTCTCTGATCTGTCAAAGAACAGGGCCCTGAACACAACAGTGATGGGATATTATGAGACCCTCGCACAGTGAAGAACCAGCTGCATAGCCCCACGCCCAACCCCTCTTCCATATTCCAAAGCAGAAACAGAACCTCTGAAATACCTGAGATCATGCATTTTCTATCTTCCTAAATGCACTGGTATCTCCTCCAGAGCTAGTGCGTAAGAGTCAAAGACGATAAATTGCATGTACGGGATGGTTGCATAATCAGACGCCCAGCCAACAAAGAAGATGGAGATCACCTTGCACAGCTCAGGGTCACTAGAATTTCAAGTTCCAAAAGTTCAGCTCTTGAGTGCAAAATCTGGGTCTTATAACCAAGGCAACTGTTTATGCTAATCATCTCTCCTGAAGAAAAAGGTAGGAGAACCCTGTTACATCTGTGATACACAGTGCTGTGAGGAGGAAAGATCTAGGACTCTGGATAAACATAGGATGGTATGAAGAAGAGGAGATGGGACGGAGGGGCTGTGCTTCTTGCTTCTATCCTCTGAGGACCTTCTCCTTGTTAGAGAGATAGATCCGAGGGAGCCCTCAGCCCAGCAATGGATGGAGTTAGCTGCAGAGGATTCTGAACCAGCAGAAGCAGACAAGCAGTCTCAGAATGCCCCACCTCTGTGCTACCTACTCCTCCAAAGTTCCTTCCTGGGCACCATCAGGACCTTGCAACATTTGGGTTCTGTGGGCTGGAGAGATAGCTCAGTAGAATAAGTGCTTGCCTGGCAAGTTCAAAGGGCTGAGTTCAATCGCTGGCTCCACAAAAAAAAAAAAAAAAAAAAAAAAAAAAAAAAAAAAAAAAAAAAAAAAAAAAAAAAAAAAAAAATTGGGTTCTAGGCATCGTATTTCAAGGGAGATACTAACAAATGAGGGCTTCGTTGGGGGGCTGATGACCTGATTGGTGAAACTAACTCACAGGAAGAGTAATGTAAGGAACGGTTTAGAAAAAGAGGCTAGTAAGCTAAAAGTATTCAGAAGTTTGATTATTCGTAAGAGAGGTTCCACTCAACCTGCTTATCTACCACACTCACTAAAAATGGCATATGTACATAATTTTAAGTTTTTAAGGATCCATATGACAAAAAGCAAAGAGAAATTTGTGGAATTCTAATAACATACTTTTGAGTTTGTGTTTTGTTCTGTTTGTTGTTTTATTCAATCCCTTGCACTACCAGGGATTGAACTCAGGACCTTGTGCTTGGCAGGCAAGCACTTATTCTACTGAGCTATCTCCCTGGCCCAATGAACACAAAGTATCATTTCAAACATGTAACCAATTCTATAAAAGGTTTTTGCTCCGGAGTTGTTTTGTTTTGCTTTGTTTTTTGAGGTAGTCTCACTGTAGTTCAGCTGACCTTGAACTCACTTAGGTAACCCAGGCTGGCCTTGAACTCACAGCCATCCTCTTGCTTCATCCTCTCCAGTGCTGGCACTACAGGTGTGTGCCACCACATCTGACTGTTCAATAAAAGTTATGTATTTGACATTCTTTTCTAAGAAATTCTTTGAAATCTAAGGCATATTTGTACAATTCCCACCAGCCATGTTATGGATGCTCCATGGCTACACTGACCAGAGACTGTCATATTGGTTAGAGCAGCTTTAGGGTGTAACTGAGTGTGATCTAGAAAGAACTGCCAGGGGGTCTGGCTTTAGTGTCCTATGTGACCTGGGATCTTTCTCCACATCATTGTAATTCATAAAGGTTTATAGCTAGTGACCATTTTGCCAGTCCAAAACACGCTCTTCGTGGTACTGGGCTCTTGCCAACTGATACTACCAAAGAAGGGCTTTTCCTGTGCCTAGTTTTGCCTGTTGCAGACCACACCTCCCTCCCTCTTGTGAAAAATTACCCTCCACGGGGCTGAGCCTTATCCACTACCCTCCCATTCTGAAAGGGCACACGGCCCAGAGGCACATCTTGCATGTCGTGCTCACTGCTGGCCAACCGTGCCCTGGGCCATGCTGCACAGCTCTGCCAAGGATGGTGATGTGCACCCCCATTCCAGCAGTGCAAGCAGCCGGCTGATGTGGGAAGCCCGCAGTAGGGTGATTCATCAGTGCCCTGTGAGTTTGCCTCCTGCCTTGCCATTGTAGCAGGTAGTCGTGCTATCCCTGTTGTGAAAAGCATGTCCACTGAGGCCTGATTTTCTTTTATCTACAAAATTTCTTAGTGTAAATTTATTCTAGAAAAACCTCACAGAGCTGCACCAGGAGAAATCTAAAGCCAATAAGAACAGCTGCAGTGATCTCTGCCGGTCTACAGAGGAGAGCAGTTGGTACTTGAAGCTTTTTTTTTCTTGTCCTTTTTAATTTCTTTTTTTTTTTCTTCTTTTTTAAAAACTAATTTTGCATGTTTATATCTGGTAATCTGAACAACTGATTTGAACACTTTATGCAATGTAGCAACCATTGTCTAATTCCTATTGCTTTGTTGGTGAAGTTCTGTGTTTTTTGTTTTTTGTTTTACGGTTTTGTGTTCTCTTTAGATTATAATAAAATAAATCTGAAAATATCTGGCAAAAATCAGTGTGCACACTGTTAGGGATGCCTCTGAGGATTTGGGGAATTTCAGATGTGTGGCGTGTAGCACCCCTCCTATAAACCCTTTTACAGATGGTAGGTTTACCACACCTTATGCTTTGTATCTAGATGTCTGCCAAAGCCTACTGAGTTCACAGGTGGGTCTAGGGTAGTGATGGCATCATGACACTTAAGCAGTAGGTAAACGTGACATCAAGGGGTGAAGCCTGGTTGGAAGAGGCAGTCAGCAGTCTCTGAGGGCATGGCCTGATAAGGTCTGCCCACCTCCCTCCCTCCTTCTTTGCTTAAGCCCTTTCTGCCTCCTGATTGCTTTGTCACAATCTCTGTTCCTCCTTTGCCTTTCTCCTCTTTCCTGCTTTCCTGACTTGGTGCCAGCCAACCTTGGACTAAAAAGCCGACAAACACTGAGCTGCAACAGAGCTCTCCTCCTTGAAGTTATGGGTGTCAGGGGCTGTGTCTCAACAGCCAGAAAGGAACTAAGTCACCATGCATTATGTTGTAACAAGGAGGTAATAAATGGCACTTTGGCCAACCCCTGCTCATCTGACGCCAGCAGCACCAGCATCTGCTTCACACTGGGATGGAGAATGTCCCTGCTGATCTTGGCACCAGGCAATGCCAAGGGGCAAAAGTTGCTAAGTGCTGCTTTCCAAAACACAATAAGCTGCTCCAGGTAGGCCTCACAGCATGCTTTCATCCCATGCCAAGTTGAGTACTTTTATACATTCTCGCCTTAGAGATAAGAGGGGGCAAGTGTTGGAACAATCTGTGGGGTCAATGCTTTGTAGCAGTGATGCTTACTGCAGTTACGTCTGCTAGCTTCTCTAACCCTCCGCACCTGAAGAAAGAATCACATGTTCTCAGCAGTGACCTCTGCTACAGGATCCCTGGGCACCTGGCAGTGGGGCTGAGGAGTGTAGCTTCTAAGACGTTATTTAAGGTTCTCTTCAACTGTCCACACTGAGCATTGATTTTCAGTCACAGCTGTGTCCAGAGGGGCTGGCTCTCTGCACCAGAGCATTTTCAGCACATCAAACAGAAGCAGAAGGTAGGACTCGGGGGAAAGAGAAGAGCTACACTTTTACGGCTGGACGTAGCTCAGCAGGGTAAAATATTAAGCTGAATTGGAATCTTTTTAATGTCCTGAAATCTGTTGGCATATGAGACTCAATGGGACACAGAAAAAAAGAGAAAGGATTAATTGCCTCCTATAATGGAAAAAAAATGTCCCCTGGCAGAATGGAGCAAGTCCTAGGGCCTAATGCTCAGAAGGCAGCATGGATCTTTCCATGGAGGACTGACATCGTAAATCACAGGGGTCAAGGAGAGACGGTCAGTCCACCAAGATACAATGGTAGCCGATCAAGGTCAAAAGTCAACACAAGGACTGGCTCACACACTTTGCTCCATGGTCAGCAGCTGTGTCACAAACGCCAGTGATGAAATGCACACTCTTCTCAGGAACAAGTGGCTGGCTTAATGGTGTCTGTTATAGGAAAGGACAAAATTGCCACCCAGACAGAGCTGCCCACATCCGGCACTCAAACACCAGTCACGCATAGAAATTTCTGGTGTGAAGTTCGATTGTCTCACACACACACTCTCTTCGCCAGCGCCGGCTGCCATAATGGAATACCACGCTTTGAGGGGCTTAAGCCTCAGAAATTTGATTTCTTCTAGCTCTGCACACTGACATCCCAGCTCAGAGCGCCAGCATGCCATTTTTCTGGTGTGCACATGACCTTCCCTCCAGGCCTGAGCACAAGGAGCAGAGCGAATTTCTGCACTTTACAAGACCACCAGGTCCCAGCTTCACCTAACTCTAACAATCTCCAGAAAGTCCTGCCTGCAACCTGAGCTCTGGGAGACACAGCTCAGGCTGTCACACTCCTTTTCATTTGCAGCATCTTGACCTCCTCAGTCATAGTGCTCACTAAACACTAAGCACACAATAACAGCATCTTTTCCCCGTCTGAGTGACACAGGCAGGCACCCTTAACCCAGCCTTGTCCAGATAGTAGCAGAGGTGAATGTGAGCAATGAAAACACAAGCCCAAGTGCACAATTAAAAACTCTGCGGACTTCATCTTCCATATGGCTGTGTGCACAGTGTACTTAAGTGAACCAGCAATGTCAACTGCGCCGTGAGTCTGTGAAAGAATGAGTGCATGGAATGAAGGATGAGTGTGTTCTAACAGTGGTGACAGATGAATCTGAGGGAAAAAGCCCAAGATGGCTGCACTGATGTGTATTTGAAGCTAAATTTCATCTAAAATTGCTTCTGTTTTAAAATGAGGACTTCAAAATAGAAAAGTTCAGTATTTTGAACACTGATTATTGTATTTCTTATCAAATGCATGGATTCTTTTTTTTTCAGGAGAGGAAAATGTATGTAAGTTTATTTTACACAGTTGGGTGAAAAATAAATTTGACAGAAAGACAAAATCTAATAAGGTCTCATACGCCCTGAAGGAGGTGGTGCCCGATTTGGAGGAGTGATCGCTATGTCCAAGTAATCACCAATTTGGAACTTCCGTGACTGCAGAGTCATGGAATCATCTGTCCCCTTTCTGCCAGACATGGTACTGCCAATCTCCTTAACTCGATAGCCAGGTCTTTTAAGATCCATGAAAACAATCGCGAAATTGAAGTGTGTGCCCTTCTTTCTAGCTTCTGGGTAGACTTCTTTTACTAAGCTAGTTAGTTCTTTTAAGGTTGCATCCATCCAGGTGTAGATCTGCAGCTCGCTGGACAGGACGTTGCCGCGGGAGAACTCGTCCATACGGTGGTGCCGACCGTTGTTGGTGGTGAAGACCCGGTGCAGCAGCGGACAAGTCTTCTCGCGATCAATCGGCTTCTCTGGCTCTTTCTTAATTTCCTCCTGAGTAACTCGCGACTCCACCGCCATCTTCTTACTTCTGCCCGCCAGACGCTCGGCCTGACCTCCAACCCCGGCGGCGAGCACAAGCACGAAGTTGCATGGATTCTTATAAAATAATTCAGTCTACTATGTATCCAATTTAATTGAAATTTACAAGTGATTGTAGACCAAATTAAGTGTATCTTAATTAAAACAGAACATGGCTCACAGATGTTAAGGTTGACCCCAATTTTAATAAAGAAGACACAACTACAATCATTAGGGACATAGCTGAGTAACTTTGGTCAAGGAGAAAGCAAGATGAATGGGAGGCCTGAAGGCTCTAAGCAAAATGACCCCCAGTGCAGGAGGTACTGAGATTTGGAGAGCCCCGGCCAGAAACCCCCTGAAACGGAAGCTTCTCATCAAGTACTGAACTTATACTTGATTTAAAGATGCCGGGGTGCCATCTAATACTATGTGCACACACACCCAAACACACACACACACACACACACACACACACACACACACACACACACACACACACTGAGGTCCTGATCATTTTGTCACATCAGCCTAATCATAAATGGAGACAGAATGGCCTTAGCAAAACCAGTGACAGAGATTAAAAATTTACTGGTTTTGCTACTAGAAGGAATCCAGTCAGATTAGAATTTCAGGGAAGCTGACTATAGCTAAATTGTTGCTGTAGGTACTGCGTGTGCCATGTAATATGCACCAAAAAACTTTGAGATTTGGAATGCAGCTGGAAGGTGCCAGCCACAGAGAGATCTGCTGGTCAGCAGATCCACAGCAGATCCACCTGTCCTCAGTCAGTTCTGTAGGCTGACCATAGTCAGGTGTGGGGAAGCATATGGCAACCACCTGGCCAGTCTCCTTGCAGGAGGCCTTGCACCTGTGGGCCCAGCATCCACAGCACAGTATGGACCAGATACTGTAGAATGAATGAATAACATCTTAATCTACTCAAGTTTTCTAAATTTCTAAAGTAGAAGAGATTCATTTTCTCTCCATCTGATCTTCAGTAGCACTTGTAAACTTTATTTAGTGCTGGAAAGTTCAGAGGAAGACATCACACTAGCAGGATGCTACTCTTGCCTCTGCCACCAGCTCTGGCCAAACCATGGGAAAGTCGCTTTACTGTCTAGGAACTCAGTCTCTTCATCTGCCTGCTGGGTCCCTGAGAGGGAAGAGGTGTTGGCAGGCCTTGATTCATGTGTGATCAGATTATAGAAGCTTATCCATTGCCCTCTGGATGTGCCGACCTCTGTGTTTTCTCCAAATGTGGGAAACTGGACTGCATAATTTGTGGTAGTGGGGGACTGTGTTAGTGCTTTTGCCTGGGGAAAACAACTGTCTATATTGATCAAATTCTTCACAAAAAACCATGGGGGAGATTGTGTAGCTACTGTGAAAGAAAAAGAGAATTAGAAGAAGATGGAGGTAGGGAGGGAGAGGGAAAGGAAAAGAGAGAAAGGGTGAGAGAAGGGGCAAGGGATAGGGAGCAGAAGAGGAAGGTGGGAAGGAGAGGAGGAAGCATAGGAAGAAGGGAGGTAATGGTCCATGAGATTATGGAGTTTGAGAAGTCTCAGTGTCTCTCACCACCCAATTAATGCTGTGAATTCTAATCTGAGTCTGAAGCCTGAGACCCAGGAGCACAGAGTCAGGAGAGGCCTGATGTTCTGGATCAGACAGTCAGACAGAGAACCCACCCCTCTTCCACATTCCTGTTTTATTCAGGTCCATTACAATCTGGAAGATGCCCTTCAGGGTTGGGGAAGTCCAACTACTTTTTCGGTCTATGGACTCATGGGCTAAACTCCTTAAGACACACCCTCTGCTGGGGTTGTTGTGCAAAACTGCCCCCAAAGTCTCCTTGCATTCAAGTCTTGGTTGTCAGATGATGGGCTTGGGCAGTGACTCTGTGGTAAGGGCTGTCACTTCAAGAGTGGATCGCCCCATTGATAAGATCAAAATGGTATGGCATTTTGGGTATACAATGGAAACTTAGGAGGTAGGGCCTCATTGATGGCAGTGGATCAAGTGAGCATGACCTTGGAGACTAGAATTTGTCCTTGGCCACCTTGTCTCTGCCTCTTTCATTCTTTCTCTGCTTCAGGCCAACATAAGGTGATGTCTCTCCTCTCCACACTGTTGTGCCATGATGCTTCTGCCTCAGAACCAGCTGGCCATGGACTTCTGAAACTGAGCCTGAGTAAACACTTTCTCATATAAGTTGTTTTTCTTTTGTGTGTCTTCACAGTGATGACACCCTGACTGACACACAGAAAATACAGAAGTAATGTTTACAGAGATTGGCCAAGGTTCTGGCTTTACCACCTGGGCAATGAGGGTGTCACTTATAAGAGTTGAAGGGAGGAAGAAAGAGGGACAATGACAAGGCAATTCCAAGATGCATGTGAACCAGAGGACCAGACACATCCAGGGCTGGATGCAGGACACTCAGATACAAAAACCTAAGGGCTGGAGGTGAACAGGTGTAAAATGAGAACATAAACCAGACCTCTGCTGACAGAAACACAAGAAGGTCCCAAAGTGAGGCATGGGGCTCTCTACTCCTTAGTAGCTGGGGAGAGAAGAGGAGCCAGCAATCAGAAGAAAAGCTCAGATCAAGAGAAATCTTAGGCTGTGGATTTCTAGAATAGGGTATGTCTTCCAGAAGAGGACTACGATCTGTCCAAGTTA
Organism: Ctenomys sociabilis; assembly: GCA_004027165.1. NCBI lineage: Eukaryota > Metazoa > Chordata > Mammalia > Rodentia > Ctenomyidae > Ctenomys > Ctenomys sociabilis. Next base: position 18,913 of record PVKA01022408.1, read on the forward strand.
TAGGGAGACATCATGTGAAATACAGTACTATTGACCTTGAAGAGGGATGTTTAATAAACAAGGAGTAAAAGGCAGACCAGAAAACAATGAGAAAGAAAACAAAGACATCGTGCACACATAGTTCTTTGGAGAATTGAAAAATATCTCTTGCTGTGAAATGGAGCAGAATTATGGGACAACATCTGAAGTGGGGAGGAGTTAAGGAAGGTTAAAGAGGAAAACTCACTACCTGTTTGTTTGCTGTGAAAATGACCTAGCAGAGAGATGTTGATGCTGTTGGGTTTGGGGTAAAATCCTTCAGAAGACTGTACAGAGGAAGTAACTCAGATCTTGGGAGGAGAAAGGGGAGGAACTTCTGGTACAGATGAGCATCCAGATCTGAGGATGGGGCACAATGATGTTTCCTTCTCACTTTGTGTTTCCTTCCACAGCAAATGTTGCACTGATGATCTGGTTTGTGGGAGGGGCAGGAAAACATTGGAAGCTTGAAGATTTAAGCAGAAACCTCAAGGCATGAAATAACCCAAAGAATGGAAAGAAAATATTCTAGGAGGAAAAAGAAAGAAAGAATTTGGTAAGCAGTGCTGGGGAACACACTGGGAGTTGAGATCATGAGTTGGAAGTGAATTGAGTTGGCTAAGTTGTCTGAAATTCTACAGTGACATCGATCAGCTGAGACATAAACCCAGACAAAGCAACAGCTGCTTGTGTCCAAGACTGGGGTTTGATCAATGGTGGTGTGAGTCAGTCGGTGTACAGGGCACATCTACCCCCTGGCGGGTGAGCTGCTACCTCCTCCAGCTGCTAAAGGCTTGCAACTGAGCCCAGGCCATGGGAAGGGAGCTGTTCTCCCTGGGTCGTATCTTGTTGGTGCTGGCTCTGTGAGCCTCAGTGAATTCACTCAGTGGAGGGACACACAGGGTGTGAGGAGGCGCAGGCTGCACCCGTTAGCTTGCAGTTGTTCATAGATCTTCAGAGAAAGAACAAAATGTGGACGTCTGTATTTTATTTCATAGACTTTATTTTTAAAACAGGTTTTGGTTCACAACAAAAGTGAACAGGAAGTACAGAGGGCTCCCAAGCACCGCCTGTATTCCCTCACCTCAGCATCACTGCTAGTGACAGGGATAATCATGGAACTTTTGACACAAGTCATGAGCGGACCCACCGTCTTGGTCCGCACCCAAGTCTTCAGGTGAGGCTCTTTCCTGGTGCTGCATGATCAGGAGGGGTGGGCACAGATAGAGTAGCTTTTTCCATTATTTAATAACATATTAGGTTCAATTATCATTAAATTTTTAATATGATCATTTGTTTTTATGTTATTTAATAACATATTAAGTTCAATTATCATTAAATTTTTTAATATTATCATTTGTTTTTATGTATGAGTCCACACAGCGAGGACTCGTGGTGATCCTCCTGTTTTCAGCCTCCCCAGTGTTAGAACTACAGGCACGCGCCCTCCCTCACAGTCTAGGTGGCCAGCTCAGTGTGCCTGGGGGCGGAGCTGGCAGGAATGTGGAGCTAGGAATCTAACTCCAGTCCCTGCCCTTGCCTAAGCAGGCGTTTAGTCCACTAAGCTACCTCATCAGGCCTTGGTTTTATTGTTCTATTATATCTCTTATTTTTGTTGGTACAAGATCTCTGGACCTCCAAATGTTTACCTCTGCATCATAAATTGTAGAGACAGTTAAGAAACCATAATAGGACTAGGTGGGTTGATACACAAAAGAAAAACTTCTATACACGTTTGTAATCTTTATTTTAACTATTTTTAACAGGAATATAAAATAATGTTAAAACAAAAGCATAGAATGATACAGAATTTCACTAAGCAAAATAATATAGATTTGACAGTATTTATTGTATTGCATAGTGGGGCCTTCAAATTAGTTGCTCAGATTAACAGATGCATGCATGCAAAATTGGAAGACGAAAGAAAATAGAAAAAGAGTTACAAGAAATTAAGAGAGAAAAAGGAAAAAAAATTGAAAAACAAAGACAAAAAATTAAACAATAACTGCTCCTTTCCACAGACTTCTTCAAAGGAAAGCAAAAACTACATTCAACTGTATTTTTCATTATTGAACAAAGATATAGTGCTGTTGTAAGGTATCAGCATCATTGCCATGGCCAAGAAGATAAATGAAAATGCTTCATTTTGAGAAATGATCAGAAAAATCATAAATACAGTATCTCAGCAAGTTCTTTCTGAGAATATAGATCTGTTCAAGAGAAAAACAATAAAGATATGAACACTATGGCTTGAAAGAAGATAGAAATGGTAGGTTTCCATTAAATTTTCTTTTTTTAAAGATCATTTTGTTTATATTCTTGCCTAAAATTTTTCTGCCACATCTGCCATTTTGAATGTATTACTGTGTTCATTTTCTAGAGCTATCACAAAAAAATCACCACATCCCTGATAAAACACAGAAAATCATCCTTTCACAGCTCTGAAGGCCAGAAACCCAAAATAAGGAGCTGGATATAATTACTGGTGGCTGTGGTGTCCTTGCATGCCTTGGCTCAGAGACCCAATGAAGCAGTCAGTCCTTACTACAGAAAACAGATTTAAAACAAGATATGCAAATACATAAGATCTTTCAGGATTGGTTTTACTGAGGTTGCCCATGGGTGTTCCAGAGTGTAAAATCTTTCTTCATGCTGAAATCTGAGTCACAGGCCTGGAGCTCCGTGTATCAGGCAGTCTGCACACAGGAGGATCACTACAAGTCTGAGCTGTGTAGTGAGACACTGTACCAAATGCACACACACACACACACACACACAGAGAGAGAGAGAGAGAGAGAGAGAGAGAGAGAGAGAGAGAGAGAGAGAGAGAGAGGAAGGAAGGAAGGAAGGAAGGAAGGAAGGAAGGAAGGAAGGAAGGAAGGAAGGAAGGAAGGAAGGAAGGAAGGAAGGGACTGTAGTCAAGCAAGGAAGCTGGGTGCTAAGTTAAATACTCCTTGAAACAGAGGCCTGGTGACAGTGGCGAAAACAGAGGCAGTCCAAAGAAGTCTCATTCTCGGTTAGTACTTGAGAATTGACATTAGGTCCCTTCAATCCAGTTGTCATAAAATAAACCAACTGCAGGGTGGGAGCAGCTATATCTGTAACTGTGTCCATCAATGCCAACACCAGCACCAAACAATGAAAGAAAAACGAGACTTTTTATACTTGCATTGTGGCTTGTAAAGTTTCAATAAAAGAACTTCTGCTCCGTTTGAGTGACTATTTTTGTACACTTTGTGCTGCAATCTCCACTCTGGAGATGGGTACACTCTTTAATTTAATAAAATGGTGGATCAGTGTTCCTGTTAAAATTCTACATTAAAGGTTATTGCTTCTAACTGCACATAATTACAGTCAGTCACCACCAACCACCCAGTTTCCAAACAATCTTTTCCAAAGTACCATTGCAGTGTTGTTTGGACTTGGGGTTCATTATCCTGGAAAATAGGGAAATAAACACATTTGTTCTCAGGGCCATTGTCTCAGGGTCTAGTTGGAAATGTTCTGAGACAAGGCAAATTTACAACAATGAATCCAGATCTTGTGATAATGACTAAGACATCAACACAGTCAACCTAGAAAAGGTGTGCATTGTTAGGACTGCTGCGCATTGTGATGTACAAAGCCAGGTTGGAGGAGACTGGGCAAGAGAAGATATCCATGATAATTCAGCAGAGGGTGTTCAGGCTCTGCCAAGATGCCAGCAGTGCCTGCAGATTGTTCCATTTAGTTCTCTGCTTCTCCCTGGGAAAAGCCTGGCTCATGCTTAACACCAGGTGTTCACGGGCACTGCTCACCAGCACTTCTCAGCCAAGGGTTCAGCTGGGCTGCTGTCTCATCCTTTCTTGATTTGATTTGTAGTTTTGGTTATGGCTCACCAAGAGAACTATAAAGGGGAAATAAAGCATGCTTAATGTGCCTGAGCACCACTATTGAAAAGAGGGGGAGGGATGGGGTGGACAAAGGAGGGGGGAGGTGGTGTAACTGGCGGCAGTGGGTGCACTTTGGGGAACAGGGAGACCTCTGGGCTCAGTGAGAAGTGCAGAAGGCAGACTTCAGAGCACCAGACCCCTGCTACGCTTCAGGTGGAAGTGTCCCAAATCCCCCTCCATGGCCTTGGGCCTGTGTCCAGCCCTGATGGTCATTAGGAAGGAGGAGTTAGCAAACAGTCCTCATAGGCACGGGGAGTGGGCACTTCTAGGAGTGGCTGTCACTGTAGGAAGTTCATGTGACAGACAGAGGATACATGTTGAAGAAGTAGCTGGTGGATAGATCCCTTCTGCTGCTACCTGAGGATGGAAGGATGGGGCAAGGTTACTGCTTTTCCTACAGATGCCCTACCTTTTGGGAATCTGGGATGCTGAAAACCTCCAGGGCCACCCAAAACGGAGGTTGAAGAGAAAGTGGAATTATGATGGACACAGCATAGCTGAGAGCCGAAGCTGTCCTTACCCTGCTGCATAAGTAGGTGTCATCAAAGGGTGGTCAACAAATGCACAAGACGGAAAGTTCCTTCTCTATATATGCAAGAAGCCTCACAGCAGAGCCTGTGTGGGCTGGTCCAGTCCTCTGGACAGATCTCACTGGCCTAGACTGACCACTGTCCTTCCAAGGATGTTTCCTCTGACCTGTGGTAGTTTTTATGACTTTGTAAGTAATCAACTTACAAAGAAGAAAAGATTATTTGAGTGCACCATTTTGAAAGTTTCATCTGATGGTTGTTTGACCCAGTTGTTTTGAGCCTCGGATGAGGCAGTGCACCATGGTTTCAATCACAGCCAGGAGTCAAAAATGAGAAAGAATATGGGGTCCCCTTAGCCCCTTCAAGGGAGCTGCCACAGTGACTGGAAGACCTACCACTAGGCCTCACCCCTTAAAGTTTCCACCACCTACCAAACACAACTAGATAAGACTCAGCCTCTATTTTGGGAAGACACTTGAGATCCAGATTATGGCACCCACTGAGCTATGTCTGTCCCTCCACATTCAGGGGCACCACCCTGCTGCTCCATATATCACCAAGCCTCCATCCAGCAGGGTGACCTGCAGGCTGGCTCTTTCTCCAGCATTCCCCCAAAATCCATTTTTTGTCACTCACACATTGTTAACTTATCACAAGAACTTGCTTAGCTCTTGATAGTCAAAGACAAGTTATTGAATCTCAGACTTGCTCTCCTTCTGGAAGTTCAATTCTTTCAAATTATTACCCTTCGTCCTCAAGATTCACATGCACAAAACTCAAATCCAAACCATCTGAAAAGGTCATAATAACGACTGTTCTGTCTGTGTTGCTTACTACTCGTGGCTTTCAAGAGAGACATGTATGGACTCCCCATGGTGGCCTGGCAGCAGAGAGAGACCACTATGGCACGCTAAAACATAAGGAACACCAGTGTGGTGGATGTTTGGGGATCAATCCAAATTTTTACCCATTATGGCATTTGGATAATTACTGCAAAATGTCTTCTACACTTACAGAGCAGTCCCAGGTCTGTATATCTCCCTGTGTGGAAGTGCACCTGCCAAGCAAACGAGGCGATGCTTTTCTGGAGTTGGTGACCCTTATAGCAGCACCTGGACTAATTTTGGGATTTCTGAATCATTCATATATGCTCCCTTGGATATATGCAGGGAACAGTAAAAAGTAAATGATACCCCAGCCTGTGGTGCAGGCCCCGACCCCAGGGTGCACTGAGATGGCAATAGAGGCTGGGTGAGGTGGCGCGCACCTATAATCCCAGCTTTTGGGAGACTGTAAACAGGCAGATCACTATGAGTCCGATCTTGTAATGCTTGTAGTGAGACCCTGAACACCCTATAGACTCTTCCATAAAATACAAAAATAAATAAATAAATAAAAATAAATGATAAATACACTTTCATGAGAAAACAGTGGACAACAAACAAAATAAAACTGCTGAGTATTTTTGTATGACATGCATGTCAGAGCCAAGGAAATTGGTGGTACAAGGCCTGCTGGCATCATGGAAAGTGCAGAACCATCCAGGCCTCTATTCGCATGTGGGCTGTGGCCAGTACTCAAGTCCACAAGCTCAGGCAGGAGCACCCAGCACAGGATCAGATTGGGTCTCTGCAGTTACAGAGTAGTTTCTTCAGTCTCATTCTAGCCCAGGCCTTATGCACACTCCAGGATCTGTGCTTCAGCTCTGGAGGACAGCAGATTTATAGAATTGAGACTTTTGGTGACCCTGTGATATGATAAGAAGGTCCACAGTGTCCTCATGCACTCAGTTGTGAACAGAAGGGTCTAGAAAAGCCCTCCCATCACCTACTGTCTCCCAGGAGATGCAGGTACCTTCCATTTTTAGTCATATCCTATGGCTGAATCCCATCCTTGTCTGAGAATTGCTTGGTATTATGTGATGGCCCCTAATAACATTTCTATCCTTATCTTCTGCCCCTGTAGACACATCACAGCTCAAGGACCATATGTGATTAAGAACTCTGAGATGAAGAGATTATTCTGATTATCCTAATGGGTGCAACTTCACAAGTACAAGTACTTCTTATAATGGGAGAGCACAAGTGTTCCTTGTAAGAGGGGGGATTGTCACAAAAGAGGAGAAGGCACATGACTATGAAAGCAGATTGGAATGACAAGTCAAAGGGTGAGCAGACACATACACCCTGGAAGACCAAGGAAATAGACACCATCTGGAGCCTGCAGAGAACCAGCCCTGATGAAACTGGGGTTAGCTTGCCTGGCCCTGGGACACAATACCTGACACAATTTAAAGGAGGAGAGATTTAGCTTGCTCATGATTTCAGGGGATTCAGTACAGCCTCAGCTGGCTAGAATGCAGGGGCATCTTGGCAGGGGGGATAGTGGAGCAGCACCTCTCACTTCATGGTGTCTAGGAACAGAGCCAGAGAGACAGGGGTTGGGGCCACATATAGACCCCAAGGCTGTGCCTTCATGAACCCCGCAGTCACACCCAGAAATGTGCTGGATTGATTTCTTGGGCACTTCTTCATCAGCGTGGTATACAATCACAATAAGACACAGTTTGGTTGTCTCTAATCTCCAGAGTAAATACATATTATTTTGAACCTAGACCTATGTGCTCATCTGTTATAGCTGCCAGAGAGGGATCCCACTTCCCATGCCCCACTTCTAATGGGATAATGATTGGAGTCTTCAACAGGCTGTCACCTGGAGCAACCTGATGGCCACAGTGAGGGCTTGGCCCTTGAAGCCTAGGCAACCCATGACCTGCAGGAAGTGGGTGGCTGCAGCACCGTGGAGCAGGGATTGCAGAGTTTGTCTGGCTTTCCTTTCCCTTGCTCTGAGGCCAGGATGGTCAATGCTGAAATCCTCTCATCGTAGAACAGTCAAAAGGGTAAGTCCTGTTGGCCCCAAGAATCAGCAATTAGAGGCAACTACCTTCTCAGTAAGGAGCAGCAAATAAAATCTCCAAAGTCAGCTTCTCAAAACAGGGTCATGTTATTTAGACTAGGGACTCTGGGCATGAATATCAGGGCTTGACCTCTTGAGACAAGTGTCCTAAGAACCCAGCTCTGTCATGCAGGAGGCTTCTCAATAGCTTTCTTTTCCAGCTTTTCATCTGTCAGATTGGAATCAATTATGTCTTTTCTTGAAGGTGCAGCAACATCAACCTTATGAAGTCTATGCTGATTGTCACACTGTTTGTAACTAACCAGTGGGGTGAGACACTTTGGCGCCGGGTGACAGAGCAAAGCCATTGTCACATATGTCCTGAAACATACATGTTGAACACAAAGCCTGGCACAGAGTTGAAGGCAAGAAAGCAAGACTATTCTGGGAAAGACAAAACCAAAGTTAGGTTGATTCCGTGGTTTACCTCCTTGGAATTGGCCACTTCAGTGTCCTCAAAAGTTTAGCTGAAGGAAAATTTCTTCAAGGTGAAACAGAGACAGAAGGCCAATACATAAAACTAGTGGAGGTGGCATTATTCAGATTGGCATGAGGAGTAGCTATTGGCACCCGGCTCCCCCAGGTAGCTGCCCCCAACAGCTTTCCAGAAAAGCTCCAGCTGGCCTGTCCATTCTTCCTATGGCTGTTAGAACCCATTGACCCCTAGAATGTTTTTAATAAAAACTGAGACCTTTAGCATGAAAAATCAGAGGCTGTCCAATTACCATCTCATTGGGCAAATGTCAGACCAGTACCAGGGTGTGAATGATGGAGCAGAAGGGGCCCTTAAGAACCCTACAAATCGACCCCCTCATTTTACAACACCAAACTCCAGACACTCAGTCCATGCTGCTGGCATTCACCCTCACAGCCTCTCCCACTTTCTCATGCTGCTTCATGCTTTCTTCTTTCATGACCCACATCATCCCTTTAGGCCCTGCCCCAGCCCAGCCTCACAGCCTCCTCTGCCCTTCTCTGACAGCCAGCTTCATGTGGTTCATTGTTTACACTTGAACAATCCCTCTTACTACTCATGAGCTTCCTTGCAAGTATTCTGTAACTACAGGGGAAGAAAACATAAATGCTGGTGTGTCCCAAAGCTAACCCTATTCAGTCCCCAAGGAAGAAGGAGACTCACAGAATGCCCAGGTTGCACACCCAAGCTCTTCTGAGTCTGTGAAGACTTGAGAAGGGCTTGCACGATCTGTACTTTATCCTGGCCTCAGGTCACAGATCATGGTGCTGGACATGCCCTGATGGCCCTGGGCCACCTGGTCCTTTATGCATTCTATCCATTAAGCTGCACAGTCACCTCAATCTGTCAATGCCAAGGCTCCTGCTGGCAGCAGACAGACCCTGCAAGGTTGTGGTAGGAGTAACAAAGGAAGAGTCCTCACAGGAATTTGGTTTCTGTGGTCAAAAGAAACAAGGTATATTGGAAATAAATAATGGTCACTCAATAGCAAGCAAACACGAGCTACTTAATAGAGCTTGCTGTAGCCAAGGAGTCAGCCACCATAACGGGCCTTCAGCAGAGACCCTGTGGCAGGCAACAAGTGCAGAGCTGCTCAGTGGGCAAGGACAGACTTCAGTGTGCCTGACAGGGTGCTGGGAGCCTACAGAAACCTTGGAAGGGAAGGACAAACAGGGCAAGCCATGTGATTGGTGGGCATATTTGGCTTTCTCTGGTCAGTGCTCAGTTACAAGCAGGGGGAAAGAATTAGAGAAACTGTCCATTACGAATCAAGCACAGGCCACTGGGGACTGATGGTTACCACCTCTGTTGTTTGGCTTCTTTGATTCCTCGCTATAACACTGTGGTCTGGGCATGGCATAATTGAGGTGCATCCCCAAAGGCCTGAGCGTTGGAGGCCCTCAGGGTGACACAGTTAGGAGGTGGACGCTTTCGATTGGCGGAACCCGATGGAACATACTTGGGTCAGTTGGGTGTACACTTGCAAGGGATGGTGGGACCCAGGTACCTTCTGTTTTCCTGTTTATATGTGTTTCCTTGCTCTATAGCCACCCTGACCATGGGTCCTCATCACTACTGTGCTGTGCTGTTTGGGCTTTCACAGTGAGCTAAGTAAACCTCTTTATGAAGTTACACTGCCTCTGGTATTTCACCTTAGTAGTGAGAATAGACTGATGCAGACAGACAGTAGTCTGACTTCCTGCCAGTCTGAGCTACAGTAAACAGACTGGCCTCCTGGACTACTTACTATAAATAACAGGTTGTTCTCCCACTCAAGCATCTGCAGATTCTGAGTTCATGTTGTTTGCTTGCTTGTTGTTTTTTTCATATATTGTCTGCTGTCCATGTACATAACCCAAGCTGCTGCTCTGCCCATGTCAACCTCCAGTGGAGACATGGTGTTGAGGAGAGAGAAGGGGTTTGAATAGCAACTTCTGTCCTAATACCCAGACCCTGGAATGCGACCTTTTGGGGGAAGTGTCTTTGCTAATATAACTATGATCATCTGGCTTTACCCTGGAGAGCCCCTAATGCAACCATAGGGTCCTTTGAGTGGATAAAAGACAAGACCAAGAAAAGAGCAGAAGGTTGTGTGGAGTTGGAGGCATATCTGGAAGTGATTCTACCCCTAACCAAGGAAGCAGGAGGAAACTGAGAATTTTCTCCTAGAAAGTGGAGGACATTTGGCCCTGGTAACACATTCATTTTGGATCTCTGGCCCCTAATTTTATGAATGAATAAGTGCATGTTTTTCTGTGTTGTGTTTCATTTGTTTGTCTGTTTTTGTGTTTTGGTGGAACTGGGGATTGAATTCAGGCCCTTTCACTTACCAGGCAAGTGCTTGTTCTACTGAGCTGTCTCCCTGGCCCCCTTTTTGTTTTTCATTGTATTTGGTATAGGATCTCACTGCCCAGCTCTGACCTGTAGTGAGCCTCCCGTTTTCAGCCTCCCCAGCCCTGGGATTACAGGTGTGTGCCACCACATGCAGTTTCAGTGGCCTGCTCAGTGCCCCCAGGGCCAGGGCTAGAGGGGTGTGTAGTGCTGGGGATCGAATACTGGTCACTGCACTTGCCTAAGCAGGTGCTTAGTCCACTGAGCTATCCCACCAGCCTCAAAGCATGTTGTTTTAATCTACTGGTTGTGCTCTGGTTTACTCCAGCAGCACTAGAAGAATAGCACATGAGACACTTCGGCACATACACAATGTTATTTGTTTCTTGGGTACCCGCTGGCTTATAGGGAGACTTGTAGGGGAAACAGGTGTTTCCTAGACTTAATTTAATGATGTTATTTCAGAGTAATTGCATGTCAATAAATATTTAGGTTATTATTTAAGTCAGCTTCTCACATTGCTGAGACACCACCACATGTAAAGAAGGAAGGATTCAATGGCGCTCATAGTTTTGGGAGTCAGCCCAAGGCTTGCTGGCTCGAAGGTAGAGACATCATGGTGGAAGGGCACAGTGGAACAAACATGCTCAGTTTTTGGCAGCCAAGTAATGCAGCAGGGGAAGCAGTGCCAGAAAGCAGGGGGGGAGAACAGATATGAAGCCCAAGGGCTATTGCCCCTCTCCACCCACATGAGCCCAGGAACAGGCGCTACTAATTTTCAAGGACTTCTGACTCTAATGAAACTGACACATCAAGGTTAAAACTCACACACATTTATTTTGATTTTCTTCTTCACATTTAGCTTTTTATACATACAGATTTCTTTGATATGATGTCAACAATCCCTTGTAGGTATATCTCCAGGTAATTTGCTTAAATATAGCAGCTAATATCATGTATATGCTAGTGATTAATAAATGCAATAGAACTCAAGCATAGTACCAAGATAAGAGTGTGCTAGGGCCATATATAAACCTGTTGTCTAAGAATTTCCTCAATGGTCTTTCCATAATCCCATAACCAATTTTAGCACATTTAGGATTTGTCCAGTGACCACTGTAGCACATTCTCCTCTGTCCTGTAGTTTGTCTTTCTTTTTTCCTTTGTTCTTTTTGTATCCCTGAACTCTGTTTTTTTCTGAATTAATATAACCATTTTAGAAATAAATACAGCTATCCATAGAAAATCAAGTACTGCATTACATTCTAAATTAAAACCCATTTCTTTAAATTTGCTTGGGGCAGGGTCTCATTACACAGCTTGGACTCATAGTGATCCTCCTGTTTTCAGTCTCTCCAGCATTGGGATTATAGGTGTGCTCCATCATGCCTGATCTCAGTGGTCATGACACTCAGCGTGCCTGAGGGTGAGGCCAGTGCAGTAGGTGGTGCCAGAGATTGAACCCCTTCCCTGCACTTGCCCAAGCAGGCTCTTAGTCTGCTGAGTTATCTCGCTGGCCCTCAAAACCAAAATTATTAAAATTCTAGATTTGTCACTATTTTTCCTAATACAAAACCTTTGTCATATCAATCCTTTGTCCATGATTGACTCTAGCAGTGTATGTATTTTCAAACAGTAGAATTTGAAGATATGATTAATATGCATTACAAATGTTCTTGGAAGCTCACAGCAGAGTTTCCCCAACTGCAACATTCAGCTACCCCTGAAGCACACCCACAGACACTCCCAAATAACACTTCTCTAATAACAGATAGGCAAATGCAAAACCACACAAGGCAAATACATCCAAGAATAAGTTGGAATATTCATCTGCAAGTGACTCGTGGCTTCTGAGCATCCATTTGTGCTGTGCAGGCAGAAGTCCCTAGATGAGAACCTGTCAACTGGCTGTCTACAAAGCAGGCCAGCTCTCTGCACAACATCAGCACACTGTAGGAATAAAGGAGGAAAGAACAAAGGTCTGAGCTTCCCGGCCAGCATAGGTTTATTTAGAGCAACACTGAGAGGGTCCATCCTTTCACTGAGAACAGACTGGTTAGCTCTCTTATAAGGTCTGTTATAGGATTATGAGCATAAGTGAGGGAGCAATGAAAAGGTCAGGCTGGGACCAGGTTCAGTGGATAGGAGTTGTTGCCAAGTGTGGCAGCTCATGCTTGGAATCCCATTACTCAGAAGGATGAGGCAAGAGGATCTATTGTAGGTTATCAGTTGGAGCCAAAAGAAAAGATGGGAAAACTGGATTAATATATCCTCAGAGGTCTCTGGCTTAGTCTTACTCTAAGTGAGCCTTGAGCCAATGAAACTTCCCACTTTTATTGAGGGCTAGAAACAGGCTAAGGAATGTGCATAACTTATTTGGCATAAACCAACTGCTATTTACATGCCTTCAGGCACTCACTGAACTGTAAGTTTACATGTCACTAGTTGGTGGCATCCCAGGTAAGTGAACAAAAACCAGACAGGGTGCCTCCAAGAGTTTGTTGTCCCCTGTATTCCAGCTTGCCAGAGTTACACTGGAGGACACATTTCCTTAAGTTCTGTTCTTTGTTCCTTGTTCCCTAGGGATAATAGGCTTCTGGCTCATATCATTACAAGGGTCTTGGAGGGTTCAAGACCAGCCTGGCCTATGAAGTGAGCCCAAGGCCATCCTCAACTGCATAAGCAAACCCTGTCTCAAAAGGACCAAAAAACAAAAAAAACAAAAAAAAAAAAGTTGTTGTGCTGTTTGCCAAGAACAAGGCTTGAGGAAGTACAGTGGTGGCTGCCTGTCAGGAGCAGGGAAGGTGAGTGGGAGTCAAGGGGCATAGCGGTGCCTACTGGGCCTCATTACCCATGGTGATACAGCTGTAGCGGTGCAAAGCTGCAGTCAGATGAAAGAGGCGTAAAGCACTCTTGGATCAGCCGGGGCTGGGGACAGCTGGGCTCCTTCACATATCCTGTCCTCTTCTTGGTAGCCAGAGGACAGCTCAAAGAACATTGCTACATTGCACAGAGAAGGATGGATGAAGTCACTTGCTTACAAATAAGTGTACATGAGAAGTCTCTGAGTCTCAAACTCTAACGTCAACACGTTCTCAAACCTATAGAATATTTTTTCTCTTCAACTGTACTCTTCAGTCCTAAGAAATCGCAGAAACATGCAAAGGATGTATGTCAAGAATGCTGATCACAGTTCTATAGAGCATAGCAAAAGGAAAACAGACCTGTAAGCACCCTAAACGCATAGCCATAGATCAGTAAATAAATTATAGCACAGCTCTAGGGTGGAAAATCACTGGAACCATTAACACTGCAGTCGAAGAGTGCATTTATGGACCTGAAAAATGTTCTTTCCATATTTTCCATTAAAGTTTTAGTTCACTATGGCAGCTATACAAATGAACACAGACCGTGTCTTGAAAAAACCCAAATTTATGGTGTTACAATTCTGTAGATTAAAGGATAAATAGGTCTTTCTGAACTGAAATCAGAGTGCCAGCAGGCCTGGGTTCTTTCAGGAGGCTCTAGAGAAGAACCTGTTTCTCATTCTCCTTCCGGACTTGAGGAACTGACTGTACCCTCTGCTCATGGCCCCTTCTTCCATCTCCAGCTGGACCCCTGCAACTCTGACATCTAATCTGTTGTCATTCCTACTTCTCTGACTCCCTTGCCTCCTCCCTTGATAGACTGCCTGATCACACCGAGGCCACATGAATAGGCTGAAATAATCTCTCCATTAATTTTTATGATTTCAATACATCTATAAATTTTGTTTGGTTTTGTCTTACCACTTTTGGGATCATGTGCTGATTGAAAATAAGTTTATAAGAAAGGTGAAATATTAAATAAAATAATTAAAAAAACAGATTATATAACATACAGTAATTGTGTAAATTAAATAATAGCAATTCTTAAAACTAGAAGATGCCTTGCATTATATCATTGGAAATTATATTCAGAACAATATGCATCACTTACTTTTTTCAATTAACTAAGTTTATTGGTACATTTTATGTGTGCATAGTGATTACATCCATTGTAAGGAATTTGTGCCTGAAATAATATAATTTGATTCTTTCCCATTTCCCTCCCCTCCCTTCAACTCCACTTCCCTTCCTTATCAGCAAAACATTTGTTTTAATTTTTCCTTTTCTTCTCATTGTTTTTCTTTTTTCGTCCCTCCTTTTCCCTCCTTTCACCCTAATTGTCCAAATTTCTTAAACTATTCAAGGTACTATATTTGTAAATTCCAGGGATTAATAAGTGAATGACCTATTATTTTGCCATGCATAAAAGCTCCAATCATCAAACAGCATACATAGGTATACTATATATTTCTGTATTTCTCTTTTTAACAAAAAAACTATAGATATTAGCCAAAAGATATCCTACTCTAAAGAAATACCAGGTTCTTGAAGCACTATTCCAGGAACTGGGAACAAAGACCAGATATATTCTTTAATAAAAGACCACATTCAGTGTTTCAAACTCACAAGCCAGACAAGCATTCCTTAGTCCAAAATTCATGAAAATGAAGACTATAAAGCACAGGAATTTTGTATTTACAGGTCCAGATCTGGGAAGGTCAAAGCTAGAGGCCAGCATCTGAAAAGGAACTTCTGGCTGCATACTGCCATGAAGGAAGGTGAAACAGTAGGAGAGAACTTGCAATTGAAGCCAAACCAGCTTATCACAAACTCATTGCCACAGTCACAAGCCCTCTGTCATGAGGACAGCATCAATAAGACCCAACCACCCCTGAAAGTCTGCTGCTCTAGGGATTGTATATCTACACATGAGCTTCAGGACACAACCATACAAAGGCCTTGCCTGCATTTCTCTGCTCTCTGCTCTTAAACCCCTTCCTTTGGACATGAGTCTGAATTGCATAGCAAAACCCTGTACCAAATAAAGAAATAAAAGATTTTTAATTTTTTTTTAAAAAAAGAGCTTGGGACAAGTTCAATCACAGTAATGCCACCAAACAAAATACAACTACCCCATAGTCCAGCAATCCAGCACTGGGGATATATTCAAAGAAGAGCAAATCAGGATGTAAAAGAGACATGTGCACTCCACGGTTATTGCAGCATTGTTCATAACAGCCATGATACAGGATCAGCCTAATGTCCATCAATGGACTCATAAAGAAAAGTATATGTATAGAGAAGATTTCCAATGTCCCCAGCACAAAGAGAGGATAAATGATTGATCAGTATGAAATATCATATATGCCAAAATATCAGGCTATACCCTATAACACATGCAATTTTTATATATAACTTTTTTAAAGAAAGAATAATGGATCTTGGAAGGACAGCTACCATGAGAGCTGAGATGTCACTGTGTCAGCAGGCATAGCTTCAGAGGAGTGACGGGGAGATGATAGAACACTGGATAGGGGCACGCAAGCTCTGTGCTGGGGATCCTGTGTTCCATGAGTGCAATAAGGTGTGCACCAGGCTATGGAAATGAGAGAGAATTGGGGTGCAGCTGTAGAATCAAGGGGGGCCAGGGACTCGGGAAGTCATAGTGAGGATCTCAGACTTTATCTAGAGATCAAAGGGTACCTCTGAGGGGCAGGGGAGAGCACTCTGTAATTTACGTTTTAGAAACATAATCCAACTGTAGTATCAGCCGTGAACAGAAGGCAGCTGGGTTTGCAGAGATGAATGGGACTGCCTATGATGTGTTTTGACTTATGAAGAGGAGAGGATTCCGCAAAATGTAGGTATTGAGAATGCTCTTCCCTTTCTTGGCTCCAGCAACCTGATGATCAACTGGTATAATAAAGATGATGGAGCAGCCAAGGAGAGCAGGAGAGCTGGGAAGGATCAGGGAACAGCTTGTGCTTCCTGTTGCTAATATAGTCTCAGTTTCAGTACTTAATATTCTTCTCTTTATAAGCTCAGTATCTTCTGCGAACAATCTATTTCCACAAGCAAATAACAGTTTCAGATATGTTTGGCATAGAAGTATCTCCAAGTTTTTCCTTAGGCAGGACAAGAGGCTTTGGATTCAAAGATAAAAACCACTAAATCTAGTAGACATTGTGCTATGCTTAAAAAGTGATATTAAGCACTTTTCTATGCTTATAGCTATTGTAAAAATTTGCACAAGGATTGGAGTAAACACAAGTCAGCTGCTTTTTTCAGGTAAAAGAACATTTGGAAACCTGAACCTCAAAACTAAATTTTGTCCTGACAAAGACTCCAATCCCTTGAGATGATTACCACTACCACCCCCTTCTTCCCCTATTCAACCTTGATTATATAATGGAAAACACTTGAATATAATGAGTTCTTTGAAAATGTCAGCAACCCAAGAATTTTTACTACTCTGTCCCTCCTTCCGCATGGCAGGTTTCCTTACTACACAGTGATTAATTCAGGGTAGTGGAGCTAATCTACAGCCTTGTTCCAACAGAAACATTTTAATCCTGCTTTTTGGTAACCTGAAAAGGATGCAGCATACTGAAGTGGTTACTAACCAATTTTCATAATCAAAAAGAATTGTACTATATTAGCCAAAATATTAGTCATGGGATTAGAATCCATCCTCCCTTGAACAGCCTAATCCTCTTACAAATAGCTCAGAATAATGTGGTTAGCTTCACAGCAAATTTTCAGAAACCCATCATTCTTACAAAGGGCTTTCAGAAAAGGAAAGATCAAACAGTTTTGAAAGTCCTTGATGTTGACGAAATATCAAGCAAAATAAATGTCTTACAAGGCACTTACATAATTGATTTAAGCGAAAGTATCCTAATAGAGATACATTTGCCACCACAAATGGATGTGTCTTACAAAGCCTTTCACTGTGGAGAGAAATTCTCCTGCTAGTTTTCCGAATAACATGACAGTGAAAGAAAAAGCATAGGAAAGTGTCTCGCCACGCAACTGTCTTCCAGAAACTCTAATACGGAAGTCCCTCTAGCCAGTGCTATCTAAATATGTGATGACTGGATAGGGCCATTAGTTGTTTTGTGACCTGCTGGCAGATGGATCACTCTTCCGGCAGGCAACACCATTATAGGAGGTGAACAGCAATTTTAAAAACTCCGGTTTATTTCAGTCAAGCTCTCATCAAAACCATACCTCAGGACACCGAAATATACATCCTGGTTTAGTGGCCACTAAAACCACAAAGCACCTTCCTACAACCTGCAAAAGTGTTTTTAAAAACTAAGGGTAGAATTATAAATGTGCCATCAGTTTCCACTCAGACACAATTCTTTATTTAAATTTCTCCACAGCATCTTGGATCCATGCTGTGCTACTCAATTTACCCACTGTCTATTCTAGAGTCACAGCATCAAAAAATAGTAATGATCATGCCTCTCTATCTTTAGTCATATTGGCGATAACAGTGCCAAAAGCCACAGATCTTAAAACAATGTTCTTTATCAATCATGAAATAAGATTGTGTCTCCACCAACTGGTCGCTCTTCTCACTAACTGCTCTGGCTCCAACCCAAACTCTCCTGAAGACTTCCTTCCAGCTGGGCAAGCATGCAAACATAACCACACAGGCCTTGTGAGCACTGGGCTCACCAACCCCTAAGACTCAGACCCTTCCAATGACTATCCCAGATTCCATCCTGCCCAGACAAGGATTCCATGGCTGTCCTCTCTCTGCCACTCACCAAGAAGAGAACAACCATTCTGTCAATAGTGAGAAGCGACCACCCACATAATTGAGATCAAAATGCTTTTGTGTTTGTGAAAAGTATTTGCTGTAATGGTTAATTTCATGTGTCACTTACAGTGCCCATCCGTGTATGGGACCAAATATTACTCAGACTGGTTCTGGGAAAGTGTTTTGAATGTTATTTACACTTCAAGATTTTAACATTGAACAAAAAAGTTTGCCTCCCATAGTGGGGGCGAGTCTCATCAAATCATTGAAGTCCTAAATAGAACAAACAAGCAGGACTGTGATGAGCAGGAAGCTTCCAGACTACAGCTGCTACACTGGCACTTCCCTAGGATTCCAGCCTGGTGG
>PVKA01022409.1:8419-13419 GCA_004027165.1 Ctenomys sociabilis
ACTGAAAGAAAAAAAATCTATCCTCTTTGAATTTTATATTTAGCAAACATACCTTTGAAACCTAAAAGTAAAAAAAAAAAAAAGAAAACTAAAAGTAAAATATTTTCTAGTTATACAAACTTGAAATATTTTAATACCTTCAGACATAGCATATAGGAAATAACAAAGAGCATAATTCAAAAGGCAAGAGAAGTTGCAGTATGCTCCTGGATGAACAATAAAGAGCTCTCAAAGTGATAGCTATGCAGGACTATATAACATATATTAGACGAACCCTTATTTAAGAGGTTATTGAAGATTTCTATGAAAGAGTACCAATCTTATGTTGGGTTATACACGTATTTTTTTCATGTATGTGTGTGTGTATGTGTGTGTGTGCATGTATAAAAGACGGGGAAGAAGTAATATAAAGTCAACAGAAAATGAAAATATACCTTTTAAAGTTTTTAATACTAGGAGAAGATATCATACGATGTCTTTTAGATAAATTGTAATTCAAAGATATAGTATAAATCTTAAAACAAAAATTAAGATTAAGCATTATTCAGGAAATTAAATACTAATTAATAAAAAATGAAATGTTTCAAAACAATTGAACTAAGGAAACGTTTTCATGATAGTAAAGAACTACTGAGAATAAAACATAAGATAAATGCTGGAATGACAAATAAATAACCATCACTTCTGACAGTTTGGGGATAGGATATCGCACAAAATCTTAGCATGTTGTGAACATGGATAATGACCATGACACTTACTGGTGGCCAGGTGTCACTTGTGGGACTGAGTTACAGCTATTTCCTTGAAATCCACCCTATAGACCCATATGGAATCTTGACCCATAGGGCACAAGACAAGTCCATTTGTGGAGTGTGCTGATGGAAATATTTTGCTGCTGTGTACAAAAGAATAACTAAAAGACTACTATTGTATACCTCTATGTTTGTTTGCCCTATTTGGTGGGTTCTTTCCATTCTCCTTCATGGGGTTGTGATCATTTTGCTCCCTCTCTAGAACATCATTTAGTAGTCTGTGTAGGCTTGGCTTTGTCATTATGAAATTCTTTAGCTGTTCTTTGTCATGGAAGTATTTTACTTCTCCATTATGTTTGAAAAAGAGTTTTGCAGGGTATATTAGTCTGGGTTGTAATTTGTTCTCTTGCAAGACTTGAAGTACTTTGGTCCATACTCTTCTTGACTTGATGGTTTGTGAAGAGAAATTTGCCATTATTCTTTAGCAGCTTTTAGTATACTGTTCCTGTGCTGAACTTCTGGGATCTTGATTACTATATGTCTGGGAATGGTTTTAATTGGGTTGATGTTATTTGGAGTTCTACATGCTTTGGTTACCGAATGTCAGATTGTTGCCCCATATTTGGGAAGTTTTCTGCTATTAATTCTGCCCATATTCTTTTTATATGTAATATTAATCAAAATGAACATGTAGTAACTATCAAAACATACTTCAGATAAAATATATCCATAGGGCTCTCTCTCTTCCTCTGGGTTTGGGCCTCCTCGCATCGACATGGCTAAGCACACCAAGAAAGTCGGCATTGCCAGTAAATACAGGACTTGCTCTGGTGCCTCACTCCAGAAAATGGCTCCTTCCTTCTCATTGATGCCTATTAGTCTCACATTGTTCATCTTCGCATTGTCTTGCAGGTGTTGAATTATTTTTTCCTGCATCCTAGTTGTTTTTAAGAGATCTTTGCTTTTTCACTAGCTGCAATGGTGTCTTTAAGGTCAGAGAGTCTATTTTCACTTTCACTCAAACAGATTTGCCAGCTTGTGATTGAGGTTTTAATTTCCTGTATATCACTTTGGATCTGTTTCATACATTCTATTTCTTTCCTATATTGCTTATTCAGGGGTTCCATCATTTTATATTCTGTTCTATTTTTTTTAATCAGTGTATTCTTTAGAAGCACTTAGTACTTCTTTGATTATAGTTATCACTACTTTTTTTACTTCAGAAATTATTTCTGATCTGATCTCTTCTATACCTTTCTGCAGTTGTTTCTTTACTTCTAACGCTATTATTTCACAGACTTCAGGTGTGTGATTTCCAATTTCCTCTATGCTAGTGTCTTCTGCATTTGTACTGGGTGGACTCGGGGCCTGAGACTGCTTTTCGTTCCTTCTCTTGTCATTTTGTATACTTTTGACCTTTGGTGTAGAGCTTAGATAGAGTTATTACCTTAGCACCAGGTCCGGATCTATGAAGTTCAGACTCCTCCAGGTGGTGTGGCTTGGGTCTGGCTGCTGTGCTCCACTTCTTCCTGCTGTAGCCTTGCAGGTGAACCCTTTGTGTCTCTCTGGCAACATGTTCTGCTCCTGAATTGGCTGAGTGGGTCTTGACTCTAGCCTCTTCTTTTTTTTTTTTTTTTTTTTTTTTTGGTGGAACCGGGGATTGAACTCAGGCCCTTGCGCTTGCCAGGGAAGCACTTATACCACCGAGCCATCTCCGCGGCCCGACTCTAGCCTCTTCGCAGGGAGTTCTGCTGAAGGCTTCCACGCTGGGCGTGCACTTTGGGGTTGCTTCAGGATTCAGTGGCCTGGGCAGTCTCACTCACACACCAGGCCTGTGCTCTGGGTCGTAAACTGGTTCTTCAAATCTAATGTATCCTTTTTGTTTTTAATGCCTGCTTATGCTATTAATTAGCAGTTACTAAAAGAGTGTGCATTTGTTTAACTCTAACTGTGGACTTGTTTATTTACCTTCACACTTCTTCAATTTTTGTTCCATATATTTTGAAGTTCTGTTACTAGATACAAAAAATTTAGAAGCTGGGCATGGTGGCGCATGCCTGTAATCCCAGCACTCGGGAGGCTGAGGCAGGAGGATTGTTGTGAGTTCGAGACCAGCCTAAGCTACAAAGTGAGCTTAAGGCCAGCCTGAACTGCATAGTGAGACCCTGTCTCAAAAAGACAAAAAAAAAAAAAAAAAAAAAAAAATTTAGAATTCTCCTGTCCTCTTAATACCCACTTTATTTTTATTTTTTTAAATTCATTTATTTATTACAGTGTCTCGCTACACATCACGGATTCTTTTTTTGCGGGGGTGGGGGGTGTCAGCTCAGCCCGCCCTGGGAGGAGGGGCTGGCATGGCATGTGGTGCTGGGGCTTGAACCGTGGTCCCTGAGAGGCGCTTTAGACCGCTGAGCTATCTTGCCAGCCCAGACCACTGAGCTATCTTGCCAGCCCCCCACTTTATATAAAGGACTATATGTATGCCTATGGATATTTATTTATTTATTTATTTTTGCAGAGCCAGGGATTGAACTCAGACCCTTGCGCTTCCCAAGGAAGTGCTTATTCCACTGAGCCATCTCCCTGAACCCTTATCGATATTTTTAAACATATATTAGCCCATTTATTATAGGCTAGGAATGTCTCAAATAGTAAGAGCTTCTATTGGTCTTTCAATTCCTTCAGTCTTCTGATGGCTGACTCGACTGTAACCACAGAAGTGGTATTGTGGGTCCAGGCGCCACCAGCCACGGTTTTCATGCAGGAACCACAGTGCCAGGTCACCACGGCCCGCCTCTTTATCTTGGTCTTGCCGCAGAAGGAGCAGGTGGACTTGGCGTGCTGGCTGATTTCAGTCGTCTTCACCATTTTCTGGAGTGAGGCACTACAGCGAGCCCCGTATTTCCTGACAAGGCCGACCTTCTTGGTGTGCTTAGCCTTGTCCATGCGAGGAGGCCCAAACCCAGAGGAAGAGAGAGAGCCCTACGGATATTTTTTATCTGAAGTATGTTTTGATAGTTACAGTTACTACAGGTTCGTTTTGATTAATATTAGTACAATCTCTTTTAATCTCTTTACTTTTAATCTACTTATGTATTTATACTTAAAATTTATTTCTTATGGCTCTTGATTCTGTTTCATTTAAAAGTCTGACTTTTTTTTTTTTTTTTTTTTTTTTTTTTTAAATTTTTTTTTTTTTTTTTTTTTTTTTTTTTTTTTTGCAAAACTGGGGATTGAACTCAGGTCTTTACACTTGTCAAGGAAATGCTTATTCTACTGAGCCATCTCCCCAGCGCAAAAGTCTGACTTTTAAATGATTTGTTAAAACATTTAGTTATTGTAATATTGATGCCCTTATATTTTACTTTATCATCATGTCGATTTCTATTTTTTCTTTGTCCCTCTTTGCCTGTTCTTTTGGTTTGAGTATCTTTTGTGATTCCATTTTGGTTTTTTGTTGACTTAACATCTACAATTCCATTTTGTTGTTTTATCGGTTGGTTTAGGGGCTTACAGTATAAGTACCTATACCTTATCACAATCTAACTTTAAGTGATGTTATACTACTTCAGGAATTATTTTGCATTTTGTTTGTTTGTTTTTGGCAGAACTGGGGATTGAACTCAGGCCCTTGAGCTTGCCAGGGAAGCACTTAATCCACGGAGTCATCTCCCAGGCCCTACTTCAGGAATTATTTAAGAAATTTACACCAAATATATTGGCATATAATTGTAACCCCAGCTATTTGAGAGGCTGAGGCAGGAAAATTATTTATTTTATATTATTATTTATTATTATTTTGTCTTACTATGAAGTCTTACTATGCAGTTACTTACAGGGTCTTACTATGCAGTTCAGTCTGGCTTTGAGCTCACTTGGTAGCCCAGGATGGTCTTGAAATTAGGATTATTGTTCTGCTTCAGCCTCTAGAATGCTAGGATTACAGGCATGTGCCACCATGACCAGCTAAACTATTTATTTATTTATTTATTTAGGTACTGGGGATAAAATTCAGGCATTTATGCTGCTGAGCTATCTCTCCAGCCCCCCCTTGAGGCAGGAGAATTGAAAACTCAAGGTCAGCCTAGGCAACTTAATGAGACTACTGTCTCTCTCTCTCTTTTCTTTTCCCCACCCCAGACTACTGTCTCAAAAAAGGAAAACTTTAGTTTCTCTGCTTTCAGCCCATATACTGTTGTTGACATATAATTTATCTTTACTTTTTACTTACTTATAAGCCCCATGATA
>PVKA01022409.1:15919-37258 GCA_004027165.1 Ctenomys sociabilis
TAAATCCTAACTGCTACAGAAATTGACAGACATTCAGGATTATAGCATCATTTTTTCAGGTTCTTAATTTAGAGCTAGGCAAGTGTCCTACCACCAACCTAAATCCTCAGCTATCTGATTTCTTTTTTTAATGAAGGTGTTGTTGCCGGGTATGATGGCACATGGACATGATTCTGGCACTCTAGGTGGCTGGGGCAGGAGCATGGAAAGTCCAAACCCAGCTTAGGACATTTAGCTTAATGAGATCCTGTCTCAAAATTGACTAAGTACAGAAGAGTTCAGAAAATGGTAGAGTGGTAAGCAACTATAACTCAGCCTCTCTGAGAACTGGAATCTGGGTGCTAGAAAACAACTTGGGGAAGAAGAGAGAAGAATAGATCCCAAGGAACTAGGAAAGATGTGACAGCAATTTAAAGCTTACAGAGAAATTGAAGGCCCAGGACACAATATGGACAATGAAAGAGACTGCATTTTCTCCCCAGCATCAGCTTGCAACCCACAGGAAAGGGAGACTGAACCTTAGAACAAAGTGAAAGATGATAGCTCCTGAGGTTATCAGGGAGAAATGCCACAGTGGAACGGATGAGCAGGCGCTGTGTCTGTAGGGAGTATGTAGACAGCCCCAAGTGCCTGCCATCTGCATGGAATAGTGCTTACTTAAAGCAGTGGCAGGATGGCTGCACTTCAGGGCACCCAGTGTTAACCCCTGGGGATTTGAGCTAAAGGACGTAGGATCTGCTTGTGAAGCCAGAGGCCACGCCTGAGTTGTCTGTAATGTGACTTCATATCACAGGCACTCTCACCGTACTCCTACAGCCTTCTGGTGCCAGCATCCGACACAGACCTGACACCTCTCCATCTACCAGGGTGAAAAGGGAGGTGACTTGGCTTGGAAGTAGCTTCAAAGCTGTAGATGCTAAGAGAAAAACACACATCAAAATCATAGAGAAAATTTCTTTTTCTTTTCTTTGTGTGTCTGGTTTCTTTGCTTTTTCTCTTCCCTGCTCTGTTTCTTCTTCACCAGTTTATTGAGGTTTGGGAAACTTTCCTTTATCCTTTTTCCTTTTTTTATTGTTTTGAGACAGGGTCTCACTGTCATTCTGTCTACACTTGATCTCACCATGTAGCCAGGCTGGCCTCAAACTCACAGTCCTCCTGTCTCAGCCTCCTATATGCTGGGATTACAGGCATGTGCCACCACATCTGACCTTCCTTCATATCTTCTTATTTCTTTTTGAAATTACTTTTGGGCTGGTGAGATAGCTCAACTAAAGCACCTGCTTAGGCAAGCTTACGCAAGTACAAGGAGTGTAGTTCAATCCCAGCACCACATGCTGCGCCAGCACTGGCCCCAGGCACACACTTGCAATCCCAGCACTGGGGAGGCTGAAAGCAGGAGGATCACTATGAGTCCAAGCTGTGTCATGAGACCTGGCAATAACTAAATACAGTAAAAATAATAATTAAAAAATTTTTCCTCTTTCCTTTTAAAATTATGGTTTAATGTTTTTCTCTTAGTTTTAATTTCCATCTATCTTTTTTATTTTCTCCCTCTTTTCCTTTTATTTTTCATTTCTCATCAGTTTTTTCTGTTACTTTTACTTAATTCTATATTTATAGGGTTCTATTACCCAATAACGTCCTATGCCTACTTCTCTCCCCTTTTTATATTATATAGTTTTAGATTTCAATTTTTTTTGCATTTCCTTATTCCCTCATTCCATATATATATATATACATATATATATACATATATATATATATATATATGTATATATATATATATATATATATATATTCAATAGCTTTTTTTTGGTGAAACTGGGGATTGAACTCAGGCCCTTGCACTTGCCAGGGAAGCACTTATTCCACTGAGCCATCTTCCCAGCCCTTCAATAGCTTTATTAAGCTTTATTACCTTTAAAAGCTTTATTATCTTCAAAAGATTTATTAACCTTTCAATGGTTGCCTCTTAAAATCATTGTTGGATTTTTTTCCTACTAGTGGAGAAGCAGCTATGGCTTGTAGTACATATCAGCTGTAAGTCACTACCTGGGTTGTCTTAATGTTTACTTCATAATTACCAATTTCTTTAGAATTAAGGGAACTCATACTTGGTAAGTCTTTACACAATAAGTGTTCACAAATCTCAGCACAACACAACACAAACAAAATAGAAACAGGAGAAGACAAGGCAACAAAAGGCCTCCCTAAACAATCTACTTCCCAGCCGGGCATGGTGGCGCATGCCTGTAATCCCAGCACTCGGGAGGCTGAGGCAGGAGGATTGTTGTGAGTTTGAGACCAGCCTGAGCTACAAAGTGAGCTTAAGGCCAGCCTGAACTGCATAGTGAGACCCTGTCTCAAAAGACAAAAAAAAAAAAAAAAAAAAAAAAAAAAAAAAACAATCTACTTCCCCAAAGCCAATACAAGGGGTGCTGAGGTAGAGAGCAGGCTAAGCCATACACCTGAATCACTTGAAAGGATAATGGAGGTTAAAAAGTAGCCTAAACAGGAGCTCCATGGAATCACAGTAAATGCAACGAAGCAGTCACCAAAATGAAGAACATGCAGAAGATACTAATAAAAAGCCATCTGAGCTAAACAAAATGATACAAAATATGAATGACCACTTTAATTAACAATTAGAGTCCATGAAAAATTTTCAATCAGAAATCTAGGAGATTAAAAATTGTATTGAAAGAATGGGCAGTAAGAGAAGCCAGTGTAAGAGCAGTATGTCAGAACTAGAAGACAATGATGTCCTCAGACACCAACTTCTCAAAGGAACCTTGAAAGCAGCAAAAGAACATGAAAAATGCATCAAATACCAGCTAGATGTTTCCAAGAAGACTAAGCTAAGAATAATTTGAATACATGAAAAATTAGATGACACAAATACACAAAATTATTTGGAGCTGCCCATTCACAGAAATAATGGCAAAAAACTCCCCAAATACGAATAAATAAATAAAAATATGGATAAATGAAATATATATGACCCCAAATAGTCACAACTAAAAGAGAAGATCTCCCCATAACTTTATACTTAAAGTACCAGAAGTCTGTAATAGAGGTAAACTCTTTTCTTTTCTGGTACTAGGGATTGAACTCAGGACCTGTGCTTACCAGTCAGGCACTTAAGCCAGAACTATCTCCCCAGCCTCAAAAGGCAAAAACTTAAAAGCCATTACAGAAAGTCAATGAATCACATATAAAAGTAAATCCATTGAAAAAACACAGCAAATTTTTCAACACAGGAGGAGGGCTTGGAGTTAAGTGTTTCAGGCCCTAAAAGATAACTTATGTATTCTGAAAATCTTTCTTTCAAAATTGATAGACAAAAAGGTACTTTGTTATAAGGAGCACTTCAAGAAATCCATGACTTGGAGCTGGGGAGTTAGCTCAGAGGCATAAGCACCTATTTGGCATAAGCACAAGGTCCCAAATGGGCATGGTGGCACATGCCTTGTAATCCCAGCATTTGGGAGGTTGAGACAGGAGGGAATCGCTATGAGCACAAGGCTAGTCTGAATGGTATAGTGAGACCCTGTCTCAAAAGAAAGAAAGAAAGAAAGAAAGAAAGAAAGAAAGAAAGAAAGAAAGAAAGAAAGAAAGAAAGAAAGAAAGAAAGAAAGAAAGAAAGGAAAAGAAATTCATGAGCATAACCAAACCAGTATTACAAAAAATATATAAATAAATAAATTTTATGTATTTGGTATAGGGTCTCACTATGCAGCTTGGACTCATAATCTGCCCAGTGCTGGGATTACAGGTGTGCTTCACCATGCCTGGTTTCAGTGGTTGGCATGGTGCAACTGGGGTTTCAGACCCAGCACAGCATGTGGTACTGGTTATTGAATTGGGTCCTTATGCTTGCCAAGGCATGTGCTTACACTGCTGAGCTACCTCTGTGGGCCAGTATTCAAACATTATCAAATATATTGAAAAAAGAGACAATAAAGCCAAAAATGCCAATAAGTCAAAAAGAATGAATATGTCTGATGAGATAAGAAACTTTGTAAAGGGGGAAAAAAAGGAAGTCAGCAATAAGAAAATGAAATGTAAGGACAAGAATTAGTCAATACATTTCAGTAATTACTCAGCAAATGCTCTCAATTCATCAATTAAGGGACAGACTGGGGCTCAACAGCACAAGGTTCTAAGTTTTATTCCCAGTACCAAAAAAGGAAAAAAAAAAAAGCCATAGGCTGGCAGAATTCATCAAAAAAAAAAAAATTAAGTGATACACACAGATATACAAGAAACACATTTAATTCAAAAAGAAACTCAAGGGTCAGGAACATAGCTCAGTGCCTGCCTGGCAAGTGCAAGGCCCTGAATATATATATATATATATATATATATATATATATATATATATATATATATATATCCTGAAGACATTCATGATGATCAAACCAACACTCCAGAAAGTTCTGAATAATGTTCTAGAAAAAGACAATGAAGACAACAATTCCAAGAATCCCAATAGAATGAATCCACCAGGTAAGACAAGGAATTAAACAGAGGAAAGAAAGGGAACCACCAAACCAGTAAATAGTATGACAAAGATAAAACCATTAATGTGAATGTCTGAATTCACCAACCAAAAAAAACAAATTGGCAGAACATATCAAGAAACAAGTTCAGGAACGAGGGAAATGGCTCAGTAGAATAAGTGCTTCCCTGGCAAGTTCACTGGTCTGAGCTCAATTTCCATTCCACCACAAAAAAAAAAAAAAAAGAAAAAGAAACAAGTTCAATCCCAAGTACCACAAAAAAAGAAAGAAAGAAAGAAAGAAAGAAAGAAAGAAAGAAAGAAAGAAAAGAAACAAGATCCAACAATATACTGCATACAAGAAACACATTTAATTCAAAATGAAATTCACAGATTGAAAGTCAAAGGATAAAAAAGCAATAGTCCAATGTGACAGGAACTGGGAAACAGCAAGTGTAGCTATTCCATTTGTAGACAAAGTAGATTTGAAGACATGGTTGGTAGAGGGGACAAATAAGATCACTACATACTTGTTAAGGGAACAATACAAGAGGAAGGCATAACAATCATATATATGCACCAAAATACCAGTGTACCCAATTTTATTAAAAAAAACAGTAAGGGACACAAAAAGTCAGATAAGCACAACTCAAATAACCAAATGTTGAATGAACCTCAAGCTTCTAGACAAAAGAGAGCAAGTTAAACCCAAAGTATACATAAAGGTGAACCTAAAAAGATCAGAGCAAAAATTAAAGCAATTGAGACTAAGAAAACAAAATAATGAATTGATGAGTTGGTCCTTTTCTATTTTTGTCTTTTTTTTTTTTTTTTTTTGTCTTTTTAACACAGGGTCTCATTGTGCCGTGCAGACTGGCCTTGATCTCACCTTGTAGCCCAGGCTGGTCTTGAACTCCCACAATGATCCTCCTGCCTCAGCCTCCCATTGGTTCTTTGAAAGATTAAATGAAATAGACAAACCCTTAGCCGATGTTATCCAAAAGAGGGAACAAGACTCAAATCCATGCAGTCAGGAATGAAAAGGGTGAAATCACAGAGGATCATGCAGAAATCAGTACCTCCAGATGATCATCAATACCTACTTTAAGCACTCATTTTCTCCTTTCTTTCTCTCTCTCTCTCTGTCTCTCTCTCTCTCTTCCTTTTGAATGTATTTAGTACTGGGTCTACAGGATCTCACTACGTAGATCGGACTCCTAGTGACCCTCCTCCTTTCAGCTTTCCCAGCGCTGGGATTACAGGTGAGCCACCACGCCCAATTTCAGTTGCCACTTCAGCACCCCTGGGAGTGGGGCTGGCACAGCAACTGCCTAACCAGGCGCTTTAGTCCGCTGAGTTATCTGGCAGGTCCAAGCATTTGTGTTTTAGTAAAACAGAAATCTCAGAAGACATATTCCTAAGTACATATGAATTAACAATATTGAATAGAGAAGACATAAAAATCCAAAACAAAACAAAATAAAACCCACAAAGCTAGGCATAGTAGTTTCACTTATAATCCCAACACTCAGGAAGAGCTGACAGAACTGCTTCAAGTTTGAGGCCAACCTGGTTACTTAGTGATTTCAAAGGCAGCCTGAACTATGTACTGAGACTCTGTCTCAGATAAATAAATAAACAAACAGATAAATAAGATTTTTATTCCACTGAGCCATGTCCACGGCCCCTATTTTTCTTTTCTTTTTTTTTTTTTTTTTTTTTTTTTTGGCAGAACCAGGGATTGAACTCAGGCCCTTGCACTTGCCAGGGAAGCGCTTACTCTTCTGAGCCATCTCCTTGGCCCTAAATAAGATTTTTAAATTCTAAATATTCCAATATCAGTCAATGAAATTGAAAAAGTAATTTAAACAGCTACTAACAAAAACTCTGGTCCTGGCAGATTCATTGTTGAATTCTATAAGAAATTCAGAGACGAGCCGGGCGTGGTGGCGCATGCCTGTAATCCCAGCACTCGGGAGGCTGAGGCAGGAGGATTGTTGTGAGTTCGAGACCAGCCTGAGCTACAAAGTGAGTTTAAGGCCAGCCTGAACTGCATAGTGAGACCCTGTCTCAAAAAGACAAAAAAAAAAAAAAAAAAAAAAAGAAATTCAGAGACAATCTAATGCTACAACTTCTCAAAATGTTTAATGTAAATGGAAGGGAAGCAATGCTCCCAAGATCATTCCTAGGAATGAACATTACTTTGATACTCAAACCAGAGAAGGATCCAACTAAAAACTATAGGCCACGCTCCTTAATGAACATAGATGTAAAAATCTTCATTGGTCCAGTGAGATAGCTCAGCAGACTAAGTGCTTGCTTAGGCAAGCCCAGGTTCCAGAGTTCTAT
Source organism: Ctenomys sociabilis (assembly GCA_004027165.1). NCBI lineage: Eukaryota > Metazoa > Chordata > Mammalia > Rodentia > Ctenomyidae > Ctenomys > Ctenomys sociabilis. Next base: position 22,770 of record PVKA01022409.1, read on the forward strand.
CCCTGGCACCACATGCTACACCAGCCCCATTCCCCAGAGACACTGAGCCTGAGATGGAGTCGTGGCATGGTGGCCCATGCCTGTAATCCCTGCACTAGGGAGGATGAAAACAGGAGGATCCTTATGAGTCTGAGCTGAGTCTGAGCTGCATAGTGAGAGCCTGCACAAAACAAACAAAAAGCTAAAAGAAAAAAAAATCTTCATTAAGATATTGGCAAACAGAATGCAGCAAATCATCAAGAAGATGATATACAATGACTAGGACTCATCCCACTTAGGGATGAAGAGATGCTGCAATATATGCAAATCAATAAATGTAATGATAGACCACATTAACAGAACCAAGGACAAAAGCCACATGATTACCTCAATAGACACAGAAAAAACATTTGACAAAGTCTAATGCCCATTTATGATTAAAACTAAAACTTAGAGAACATTTGGACAGAAAGTCTTAGAAGGTCTCCATCTCAATCTGATAAAAGCCATCTATGGTAAACCAACAACCAATACAATTCTAAATGAAAAAAAACAAAACAAAAAACCCTGAAATCTTCCACTCTAAATCCAGGAACAGGGGCCTGGGGATTGCAGGAAGGGGAGGAAGTGGGGGAGGTGGTAGTAGTGGAGGTGAAGGTAGAGGCTGAAGCTGAAGTAGAGCAAGAGGCGGCAGAGGGGAGGCAGCGCTGAGAGGCTTTTGCGCGGCCCAGAAGCGTTGGAAGCCTGAATTGAGACGCAGCGCCTGAAAACAGGCGTAGTGGGGCCGCTGCCAGCGTCTACGAGATGAGCTGGGAAGCCTGAGCGGAGACGCCCACCCTCGAGCCATTCCGCCCGGCTTCCCCATTCCCGGATGCTGAAAGATGAAAGAGACTATACAAGGGACTGGGTCTTGGGGGCTGAGCCTCTCAGACCTGGCACAGCTTACACAAGCCCCAGACGGGAGCGTCTTCGTTGGCCCCCACCCCCTAAACCTCGGCTGAAGTCAGGTGGAGGATTTGGGTCAGGGACCACAGTGCCAGCCAGACGTCTCCCTGTACCTGGACCCTCTTTTGATGCCTCAGCTAGTGAAGACGAGGAAGATGAAGATGAGGAAGAGGAAGTGGCAGCATGGAGGCTGCAACCCAGATGGAGTCAACTGGGAGCTGCCCAGCAGTCTCGCCCTCCCTGCCCCGGTCATCGAAAAACCTGTTCACAGTGCCACCACAGAGCCATGAGAGCCTTCCAGATGCTGCTCTATTCAAAAAGCACCTCACTGACATTCCACTGGAAGCTTTGGGGGTGCCACTGGAGCCGAGGGAGGAGCCTCGCATACCCAAGAACCATCTCTTACACCAGGAGGAGGGTGCAACGCCACCGGTGCCATCCCCCTGCTGTCGTTTTGACCTCCAGGGGGGCACCCCCGCCCCGACTGGTCAACTAGGTGCTCTCATGGCTGAGGATGGGGTAAGAGGGTCTCCACCAATGCCCTCTGGATCCCCCATGGAGGAAGATGGATTGAGATGGACTCCAAAGTCTCCTCTGGACCCTGACTCGGTCTCCTCTCGTGTACTCTGCCCAACGGCTTTGGGAGACCACCTAGGCCAAAAGGGGAGCGTAGCCTGGCACCCCCTGATGCCTGCATCCTCATCAGCAATGTGTGCAGCATTGGGGACCATGCGGCTTAAGAACTTTCTCAGGGCTTTGATTTAGGTGCTGCAGAAGAAGCAGAGTGGCCTGGGGAAAAAGCTGGACAGCACAGCCCTCTACGGGAAGAACATGTGACTTGTGTGCAGAGCATCTTGGATGAATTCCTTCAGACTGTGGTAGTCTCATTCCCCCCAGCACTGATGAGGTAGTAGAAAAGTTGGAGGACATTTGCCAACAGGAGTTCTCCACAACATCTAGGAAGGGCCTGGTACTACAGTTAATCCAGCCATACCAGTAGATGCCAGGCAATGCCATGGTGAAGGGCTTCCAAGTCTCCTACAAGCGGCATGTGCTGACTATGGATGACTTGGGGACCTTGTATGGACAGAACTGGCTCAATGACCAGGTGATGAACATGTATAGAGACCTAGTCATGGACACAGTTCCTGAAAAGGTACATTTCTTCCAACAGTTTCTTCTGTGATAAACTCTATACCAAGGGTTATGATGGGGTGAAAAGGTGGACCAAAAATGTGGACATCTTCAATAAGGAGTTACTGTTAATCCTCATACACCTGGAGGTACATTGGTCCCTCATTTGTTGATGTGAGGTGACGCACCATCACTTACTTTGACTCATTGCTCACTCTAAATCACCATTGCCCTGTCAAGTATCTATAGGCAGAGGCAGTGAAGAAAGACCAGCTGGATTTCCACCAGGGCTGAAAAGGTTAAATGAAGGTTTAAAATGAATGTGGCCAGGGAAAATAATGACATTGATTGTGGAACCTTTGTATTGCATGCAGTACTGCAAGCCCTTGGCCCTGTCTCAGCCATTCAGCTTCACCCAGCAGGACATGCCCAGACTTCGAGGGCAGATCTATAAGCTGTCACTACAAACACACTGTGTGAGCCTCACACCCCAGACCCTAGTCCCTCCCTGGGCAGAGGGACATGGGATACCCTTCCCAAGAAACTTCAGTTCTTTTCCTCTTGCCTCTCCCCTCTCACCCCCCTTTTTCATATTTAAATGTTTGATTTCTGTAAAATAAATAAATCCAGGAACAACACAAGGATGTTTCCACGTGTTTAATACAGTTCTAGAAATATCAGTGAGAGCAATTAACAAGAGAAAGAAGAAAGCACTAATAGGAAAGGAAAAAGTTAATTACAATCATTTGTTGCTGACATGACACTCTATATAGAAGACCCCATAAACTGCACCAAAGAAATTCCTAGAATTAATAATCATTGCTGGGCATGGTGGTGCACACCTGTAATCCCAGCATCAAGAAAGCTGAGGCAGGAGGATTGTTGTGAGTTTGAGACCAGCCTGGGCTACAAAGTGAGCTTAAGGCTAGTGTGAACTGCCTAGTGAAATCCTGACTCAAAAAGACAGAAAAAGAGGGGGTTGGGGAGATAGCTCAAGAGTCTAAGCCTCTGCCAGGCAAGTGCAAAGTCTCAAGTTCGATGCCTGGTACTGCAAGCCACACTGGCCCCCAGAACCCCAGATGTGCTGCACGGCCCTGAAACTGGGTGTGGTAGTACATGCCTATAATCCCAGTGCTAGGGAGGCTAAGAGAGGAGGATCACTGTGAGTCAGAGCTGAATAATGAGACACTGTACCAAAAAAAAAATTTTAAAGACAAAAAATCAAATAGCAGGACACTAAGTGACCACTCAAAAATCAGTACCATTCCTGTACACAAATTCACAGAAACTAGAGAATGACTTTTACAATAGTATATGGAAAAATGAAATACTTAGGAATCAATCTAACAAAGAGGTACAAGATCTCTATACTGAAAACTACAGTTCAATGGAAAAGGAGACCAAAGAGCATTATCAAATCATAGAGCCAGAAATGGTGGTGCACACCTGTCAACCCATCACTTGGGAGGTGGAGGTAGGAGGATAGTTGCGAATTTGAGACCAGCCTGGGCTCAAGGCCAACCTGAACCGCATAGTGAGACCATGTCTTGAAAAGAAGGAGGGCCTGGCCCCACATGCCCTGTACTCTGAGTGCATGTGCGCTGAGCCAGCGATACAGTCCAGGCGTGTTGGAATGTGCCTGCAATCCCAGCACTAGAGAGGCAGAAATCAGGAGGATCCCTATGAGTCTGAGCTGCATAGTGAGACACTGCACAAAAAAAAAGGTGGGAAGAGAAAAATAAATAAATCCATAAAGAGCGGTTAAAAAAAAAAAAAACTGTAGAATGAGTAAAAATTTTTGCCAGCTATTCCTCAGAGGACTAACATTTAGATATACAAAGAACTCAAAAACTCTAGACTCATCCCAAATTTAAAGACCTAATCCCAAACTAGGCACCTGAAATAGACACTTGTCAGAGGAAGAAACACAAATAACAAATAAATATATGAAGAAATGTTCAGAGGCCAGGGATATAGCTCAGCAGAATAGCACCTGCTCAACATCACTGGTCATTGGAAAAATGCAAATTAAAACAACACTGAGATTCCGTGTCACTCCAGAAAGAACAGCTATCATCAGTAAGTCAATCAATAACAAATTCTGGTGAGGCTGGGTGGGGGATCAAAACTGTGGTATAGAGCAGTGCTGGGCATGGTAGTACACTCCTATAATAACAGTACTTCATAGGCTGAGGCAAGAGGACTGCCATGAGTTTGAGGCCAGCCTGGGTGATATAGTGAGTTCAAGGCCAGCCTGAGCTGCATAGCAAGACCTTGTCTCAAAAACAAGCAAACATGCAGTGTGAGGCAGATTGATACACAGTGACTGATGTTATAAAACAAAGAGCCCAGACTAAACACACAGGGGATGGGTCATCCATAATGAAAACACAAACACATCTTAACATGAGGCTGATACCTTATGAAAAATGAGCAATAAATTTGAATGTGAAATATAAAGTTATAAACACTTTAGGGGAAACAAGATTTCAGGACCTAGATACTGGAAAATAGTTCTTAGAATGATATATAAAAAGTATGTTCTGCCTGGGCTTGGTTGCACATGCCTGTAATCTCAGTACTCTGGAGAATTAATATGAATTCAAAGCAAGCCTGCACTATATAGAAAAACTGTTTCAAAATGAAGAACATTGGGGCCAGGGAGATAGTTCAGTAGAATAAGCACTTGCCTGGTAAGCACAAAGTCCTGAGTTCAATCCCGGTACCACCAAAAAAAAAAAGAACTTTAAGAAATAAAAAATGACAACTTGAACTTCACCAAAATTGAAAAGCTGTTCTGCAAACAAGAGATGAAAAGCCACAGAGTAAAAGAAAATATTCACAAACTACTTGACAAAAAGCCTATGTCTAGAATACATTAAGAAAACAAAAACTCTCAAACTCAACATTCAAAAAAAAAAAAAAAATCCTCATTCAAACTCCAATTATAAAATGAACAAAAGGCACACACATATTTCAAAAGATGGGATATAAATGGCAAACAGGTGCATGAATCAATGCCATTAGTCATTAAGGAAATGCAAAAACAATAACGACAAAAAAGATATAGTGAGGTATGTACATGCTTACAAAACTAAGATCTAGGGGGCTAGAGAGACAGCTCAGTGGAATAAGCGTTTGCCTAGCAAGTGAAAAGGCCTGAGCTCAATCCTTGGTCCCACCAAAAGAAAAACAAAACTAAGATCTAGCTGTAAAATAATCAGCTTTGAACCAGATGTCAAACATGCAGGCCATTTTTGATCTCCAATTTTCAAGGCTGATTAATTTCCAGCTAGGCCTTATTTTCAGAGAAAATACTATTTCCACAGTAAGATATAAAAACTAGTGGCAAGTCCTGGAAAAATTAAGAGAAACTGATTTCATATATTATGAGTATAAAAGAATGTACAGCAAATCTGGAAAATGGGTGAGTTTCTTACATAATTAAATACATACTTGTCATAGTAACTACCAACCACATATTGGGACATTTATCCCAGTTAAATGAATACTTGACATTCACAAAAACTTATTATATATAAGTATTCATAGCAGACTATCTGCAATACCAGTAGTCAAAAACTGCCAACTAAGGGCTGGGGAGCTAGCTCAATGGCTTAAATGCCTTTCTGGTAAGTGCAAGGTTTGAGTTTGATTGCAATGAAATGTCCACCCCACACGAATGGGTTAGCAATCATATTCACAATAAAAAATAATCTATCAATACATGTAACAACTTGGATGGAATTCAAGGGCCTTATGCAGTGGGAGGGGGCAAGTAATTGTCAAAAGTGGACATACAGTATAATGTTACATTGTATGACAAATAGTAAAATACAGTGATAAGTTATCATGTCCAGGGCTTAGGGATTGGGACAAGAAGATGTGTGATGATGTAATATGACAAATATATGGGTAATGGAAGTTCCTTTGTAGCACTGGGTGTTTGTGTGCACCGGTTCTGGTGGCACATGAATCTACTTATATGATAAAAGTACACAACTACACAAACATTCATGGGTGCTTGTAAAACCTGATGAGATCTGAATATGGTCTGGAGTTCAGTTAATTGTAATGCATCAATGTTGGTTCCTTAGTTTTGACAAATGTTATATAGTAGCATTTAGATATTAACATTAGAGGAAACTGGATGAGGGTATACAACTTTTATGTAAACCTAACATTATTCCAAAACATAATTTCCCCCCCACCCCACAGTACCAGGGATTGAACTCAGGACCTTGAGTTAGCCAGGCAGGAGCTTATTCCACTGAGCTATCTCTCCAGCCCATAAGTGCTTACTTTGATGAAGGAAAGATTCTTTTAAAAACATGGTATTATCACATATTGAAATAGGCCACGAGAGGTGACAAATGTGAATGAAAACATTTTTCTTGGTTTCAGTTTTAGTTCTATATCCAACAGAAAAATATACATGTTCAACAGACACCACTAGGATGTTCATAGCAGTTTTATTCATAATAGCCAAAATTTGAAACAGCTCAGATGCCTACTAGCAGAATGAATAAACCATTCTATACTTATACAATGCAATACTATAGATAGCAGTACGAATCAACTACAACATGCAACACAACACAGATTAATTATATAGACATAGTGTTGAATCAAAGAAGCCAAATAACTTATCTATTTATTTGAAGTTCAAGAACTGGCAAAACAAATCTATGAAGAACAAGCATCCTTGGAATACAGGTGTAGAAACTGAAAGAGAACATGCATGAGAGTGCTGGTGAATTCCAGTCTTGATTTCTCACTGCTGTGAGTTCACTGTGAAACAGTTGTACACTAATTTGTGCAATTCATGGAAATTATACTTCAACAAAAAGCTTACCAAAAAGCAAACACACACTAAATTAGGTAATGCTGCACAGCCATTGAAAAGCCTGTTAGTCAGGTGTGGTGGTGCACGCTTATAATCCCACTAGGGGAGCTGAGGCAGCAGGAGGATGGCCACAAGCTCAGGGTCAGCCTGGACTGTATAGTGAGTTCAAGGCTTGTCTGGACCAAAGGCAAGCCCATCTCAAAACAAAACAAGCCTAAAGTTATAAGAATTCACTGCAGAGTGTAGAGCAACTGTTCATTTGTAGCTAACAAGAATGTGTTTATATAATACAATCACTTTATAGTGTTTGGCAATATCTATTAAAGCTAAATATATGGATACTCTATGACCCTACATCTCCACCTGGTTTATACACCCAACAGAGCATATACAAAAATGTTCTCACAAGCATGTACAAAAATGTTCACAGTAGCATTATGCCAAACTGAACACTATTTTCAAGGGTGCTACAGCTCATTAAGACCAGTTACAGCTAAGAACTGCAGTGAATTGTGGGGAGAAACTTCAGCTGGAAACAGAATCTAGTAAATATTCCAGCTTCCCATTTGCTTCTCTCTGACAATATGAGGAAGCATTGTATATCCAGGATCAGTAACACATTTTTGTATTAGTTTTTCCCATCTCTCCCCATTTCTCCTCCTCCCTCCAAGTGAACTACTGCATCCATGTTTTTTCTCAGGCTCTGCTCCTAAAGTTAGCCCAAGCATCAAGAGTGCAATTGGTACTCTCCCATTTTTACGTTGTTCAAATATGTGCAAAACCTGCACATAGTGACACAAGAGTGGCAATGTAGTGGGGAGGAACATAGGGACATCAGGGAGGTTTGAATTTTCTGTTTATAGCCAAGTGTTTCAATGGACACTATTTTTTCAAGCTATAGGTGCCCAAGATGTATCGTGCACAGCTATGCTGACGCTGAGGCACAAGGCTCATAAGCTTGAGGGCAACGTGGGTTAGCAAGACTGTCTCAAAAAAAAAAAAAAGTTTGGGATGCTGGGTGTGGTTATCACACACCTGTAATCCCTGTGCTGAGGACGAGAAAAGGATTACAAGCAAGATCAGCCTGGACTATATGCAATTTCCACATCAGTTTATAGGCAAGATGCCATCTCAAAAATAATACGAAGGGCTAGGATGTAGCTCAGTAGTACCACACCCTACGTTGGATCTTGGGGAGGTTGAGGGGTAGGAAATCTTACCACTAAAGAGTGAATTTTGTAAGGGAAACTGGATTAAAGAACAGGTGAACCCCAATGGGCACATCCATCTTCTTTGGACGATGCTCCATTGTGACTTTTAGCATCAAACATGGCTCTCCATGTTTGAGGTGGACATTGAGATTATGACCTACTAAACTGAAAGGCTGAAGAGTGAACTTCACCTGTCTGCTCTGAGATGGATGCAAAGCACCTTCATTTCCCTAGGGAAAAGGTTAATTCTTCAGCCTTGCTTTCCATTTCCAAGGCTACCTTGTCCAGTTTTAAACCTTCCCCATATAACCATTCAACATGTACCAATTTCCAGCCACTTAAGTACTGGGGATATGCTAATAAGCGCTAATAGATGAGGTCCTTGCTGAACATTAAGAAAACAATAACCAATCACACAAAATATGACTAAAAGTAGGGATACAGATTGCTAATAAAAGTGGGAGGCCCTAACAACTAGGAAACTAAATGGGGAAAAGCATGCATAAGAATTAACAGGGGCAGAGAAAGGTCCAATGTACTAACAGGAAAGGTTGGGGGACATACACATGGGCAAGGGCGAAACCACCTCTGGCCTTAACAGAATTAGGATGTGGCATTATCTTCTAAAAGCAAATGAAGCCAGAATGGTTTGAGACCAAAAACTTCCATGATTATATGTGAACTTTGGAATAAAATGATTAATCAGATAATGCGGGAGACACTGTTAACAGTACATGTTGAATGTCTCACTTCAGATCACAGTAATCATAACCATGCATCTGTATCAGCTAGAGATAATATGTACATTTTCAAAGTAGGCATTAAGGTCCAAAGATATAGCTCAGTTTAAAGTGTCTGCCTAGCAAGCTCCAGGTCCCCAGTTCAATTCCCAGCACCCACACATCCCCCCCAAAAAAGAAGGCATTAATTTTAGTTGACTAGCACACTGGAAGAAAAGATACGTGTACATAGATTGCACCTACAGCACTCTGAAGCTGTCTGGTTCAAGTATCATTTAAGAAAAAAATTGTCCTGACATAAAGCTGCAGTGGTAGGAGATACTACACAACTGTGAATAATGAACCTCCCAAAACTGAAGCGGGACAAAAGTAAAAACTGAATTTAAAAAGGATTATGAAACAGTTCTTCAAAGGCTATCATGGTTGTTTATGAAGCCTTGGAGATGTCAGGAAAACAAGTCACTGAGCACTTGCTCACTCAGAAGTGAGATTCCATCAGCATTAATACTTTATAGGAAACATCTTTACACTCAAGAGGGTGCTTAGGATGATTAAACAGTGTAAACTTCAGAGTGCTACCACAATCCCTATCCACATGTGATGGAGGCGTAATAGGGCAATCTCATTGTTAGAAAAACTGCAGTCTAGCATGAGGGAATGAGAACTAATATAAGGCTATTTCCAGTTAACAGGCAGATAATAGGATACTGCTAGGTTTCTTGCCAGGGAACTAGACTTTAGCAGACTATTCCTTCTGTTCCTCAGAGCAGAGCTGGGATACCCCTAAATAAGGGAAAAAAAGCTTACTGTCAGTCCAGGACACCAAGATACAAGGACAAAAAATAACTGCAGCATTTGCAGTACATAAGCAGTAACTTTTCATCTGCCTGACTCCAATGTCTTATTTCCGAAACTCTTTATGACTCATCTGCTGCTAAGTTCTGGGACAGCATAGGTTTGGCTTAGCAATACACACACCAAAAAGTTAGTTCCAACACAGAAAGCCAAAATATTGTACATCTGGGTAAGCCTGGCTAGCCTTCACTCTAATTTCCTGGGGGGAGCGAAGAGGGACTCACACACCTCATGCGGTAGAGCAAGCATCTTTTAGAAGAGGCACAGGAAGACAGGACCATGGTCTACAGGAAGCTTTCAAGGGAACTAGTAATGTCATTAGCCACTGAATGAGCTGAAAAATGGGTACGAGCCACTAAATTTAAAGATACTTCTGTCAATTTGGGGAGCAAGGCTTATGCTCAAATACACTATCTTTGTGGCTCTGGAGCTGAACTTCATGCACACTGAACTCCCTCAGGCAGACACACAACTTTCATGAGCTCTTCAAAGACACCACAGGTTGCTTAGTGCCACCATTAAAGTGTGAATGAACAGGATGAAAACTTTGTGAACAGTAATTTTTGGCAAAACATTTGCCAAGAATGTTGAGCCAGAAGAAATGGTTTTTGTTAGGTGTTCTGGGTTCTCCAGGAATAGAAAAATGGGGTAAGACAGCCTGTATCTTGCATTTAATTAAGGCCAACAAAGCTCCATGGTGTGGGAATATGTTCCTTCTTGTTTCAGAGGGGCTGAGATCCAGTCTGTCACCCGAAGGTTAGATGGTCGTTTTCCCAGACTTAGTATTATTTAATATTCAAAATCTATAGGCTGAAATTTTGGTTCTAGCTTTTACTACTGGGGGTTTGAAAACACCTGATCTCTTTAAAAACCTTTGAAACCTAATTGCTTCATATATAGCCAACAGGATTAAAGCAACCATTAACCCATATTAATGTTTGCACAGCATCACTTGAACATAACAGCATCACTTGAACATAACCTTTGAGCCTGAGCCAACTGACAAGGACCTTACATTGGGCAATATGAAAAAGCAATAGGCAATTGAAGCTTGGCTAACTTTATGTTGCGCACCTCAGAGAACAAGGGACTTTGTCTTTCCACCTTCTGACCTTATCAGATGTTGCTCTACATCTTTTTTTAATTTGGTGGAGAGTTCAAAGCCTAAGTACTCTGATCCTTTTTTTTTGGTAGTAGCAGGGATTGAACTCAGAACTTTGTGCTTGTCATTCAAGCACTTCTTCCAATAAGTTATCTCCCCTTCCCCCAGTACTCTGATCTTTTCAGCTCTAATAGCTAAAATTACCCATGCCTTTCATTAATTTCCTAAAAAATTAGTGACGTTGGAACACTCAGAATACTGTTCTGAACATCCTGTGCTCTCCTGATCTACCACCATGCTCCACCTGTATCTTCCCCATCCTTACACCAAAGGAAATTTGTTTCACCAAGTGGTTCCCTATTTTAGAAATCAGAAATACAGTAACTTGAACATTTGATGACTCTCAACCACTTTATGAATACCAGCATATCATTTTTTGCATCAAACTTTAAAAATTCAAAGACATTAAATACTACTTTTTAATCTGCTCTTTTTTAATAGGAAAATTATTCTCACATTCAAATCAGTTTTCTCAACCTTTCTTCCTTTGTGCCACCTAGAGGCTTTTACCTTAGACCTAACTCTTCACTGCTTATCCTGGCAATTACACCATGGCCTTATTGCCTCTTTTCTTACATTGCTTTCCCACTGGAATTTAAATTACAAAGGAATGTAACATGCTCAGTCTGCATCAGTTTTTTTATTCCAATACTTGGATGGGCCATGCTTTTCAGACTTAAGTACTACAGATTAAACTCATGTATTATCAAACCCAGTGCCTTGCACATACTGGATAACTAATCAGCCTCTGCAAAATGTCCACAGAAACTTCAAACCTGGAACTTTTATACATATAAAACTAATCCCACAGCAGGTATACAACTCTATCTTCTGCAGTGTTTCGATACATATATATTCTCTCAAGAGCTTTACAAGGGGAAAAAAAAAAAAAAAAAGTATTCTACCACATGATTGTTCTGTTAATTTCAACACTAACTGAAGGGCCTTTAGTAGTGTATACTCATATGTAACCATTTACTGATAATTTCATATTTTCAATTGGCTTCAAGTTGTCAGAACGTGTCTTCGTGTATGTCTCTAATATAAAATCCATTTTCTTTGAAACAAACTCAACTGTGGTCAGAAATGCAAATCCCCCTTGAATTTTTCCTTACTGGAAAAAAAGATCAACCTTCATGTGACCAGATCCTTTGGCTTTTCCAGACCACGTTTAGTCATTAATGTTTCCTGTCCAGAAAATTCTACTGTTGCACTAGCGACTCCCAACAATGTATTTCCACAAAGCATATCATCTTGTCTGGGTACATCAAAACTGGAGCTTTTGAGTATGGCCTATACTTGTTTGTTCATATTACTGCTGCCATGTTGTGTGCTGGGGTCCCGTTTAAGATACCCTGTAGGTCCACATGGTTAATTTGCCCTATTCCTTCTATTACATGGTATCTATTCAACTCCAACTTATGCCCACCCAATGTTTTCTATAATAACTGGAAATGGGTGTAACAGTTCAAAAACGAAAACATAAAAACCCTAGTTAATATTAATCTTTTAAGTCTTCGTGACACAACACTTGATAACACTGGAATTGAAAAGCCAACCTTTCACATATTTTAGATGTCACCCACTCCCAACTTGACAGCTTTTTGTTCCAACAATAACAGTAGTCATAAATACCCTATACACCCAGTTTCCTAGCAAGAAACTACAACACCAGGAATATAGGTGTCTTTTTATTCACTCCTTTTTCCCTAGTTGTTCAACCCTGGCTAGAAGCTATCTTGTAAGATTCCTCTTATTTCTGACTTCATGGCTTTCGACACTTGTTCTGAGTTTCATACCAAATTAAAACATAGACTGTTATGTCAACTTTATTCAAATGCATAATCTAAATTTGCTGAGACACATCACTCGAACCTTAATTTTTTTCCTATTTATCTAGTGCCATGCCTATAAACCTACCAAATTTTAATCTCCCTAGTGCTAAAGATTATAATCCTACTACCTGGATCCATGACTTTTTCTTCTGTTTTGTTTTTTTGGGGGAGGTGGGGGTTACCAGGGATCGAATTCAGGGCCTTGTGCTTGCCACACAGGTGCTTATGCCACACAACTATCTTCCTCTCCCTGGATCCATGGCTTTATAACTGCTAATAGGCTTTTTTAAAAAACCTAAACTACATGATTTGATTTCAACTGATGCTTTTACCCATGGTAATTTAACCATTTTTGCTAAGTTTTTGATGTATAGACAAAAATGTTAAAGCTTATATTTTTACTATTCTCTTGGACAAAGGAACTGTAATATACAGCACTGAGACCCCGTGTGAGATGACTTCAGCAACCTAGAGCATTAACATTTTTAGCAATGACTGTACCATGTGTACACTTTTGAGAATGTTATTATGCTCTCAAACATCAAGTCCCACCAACAGTTTGCTTCATACCTACTTTCCTATAGAATTAAGAGAGCAACTACTAATCTGACAAAACAAAATAAACAAATTATCATCTTTGTGCTGGGAAGTCCTATTAAACAAGGTCCAAATGAACAGTGAATTTGGAGCCAGTTCTGTGTATTATCTTTCAAACACTAATGGCTAATGATCTATACTATCATGTTAAATAAATTTTATTAGTATCTTGGATTTCTGAAATTTTCTTCTACATATCTAGTTGGTTCTCTACTTAAGGGTTACTTGCTCAGAGTTCAACAGAGATGACATTAGATTAGGAAATAGGCAGAAGTTTTTTGTTGTTTTTCTAAACTAAATCAACATTCAAAAGCTTGTTTTAGAAGACATGCATTTTAGGTTCAGGGCTAAATGACAGTTCAATTTCTTCCCTTATTCTGATTTATCATGTTACATTAAAGGAGCTCATGTATTGATAAACAAAACATGACTTGCCCACAGAAGAGAGGATTAACGAAAGTCTTTGAACCATGCTACCAATTAACAGCAACTTTACATGGATTCCAAGGTCTGTATATGTTAAAATGTCAGTTCCTATCATGATTATGTGTAACTAAAATGTTCCAATAAACAATAAAAATCATCAGTTCCTTTCCTACTATATTGAAAAACTAAAAAATAAGAATAAACTAGGTCTTTCAGAAAACTAGGCAAGCATCACAACTCTGGCAGCAATCTAATATATCCACCCTTACAAATTTAAGTATGATAAAACTCAATGCAATTAACTAATGGAGGGTAACAATAAAGGATTAATTCATGTGTATATAGTCATTTATAAACGGACCCTCAACCACCTGCTTGGTCACCTGGAAAAGCACAGTACAGAGGTCCAGAGGAAAAAAAATTTCCTACTTTTAACAACACTGAGGCAGAGAGTCAAAGTCCAGGAAAACGTTAAGTGGGTGTGTAAAAATTCAGAATGATTTCCACTCTATTAAAGTTACTTTACTACTTGATGCAAAATCCATTTTACTTGTGTTTAACACTATGCACAATGATCATGAATGGCTGCAAGAGAAATATACAGTATTTAGAACATTCTAAAGGTTTTGTGGAGGCTGCTGCAAAGCAAAGAATTTGAAGTAAACAATTATACAAAAATAAAAAACCAGGTTGTTTGCTCCAAATTCCTGGTTTAATAAGGACTTGTTTATTTTGAGAAAAAAGATCCCAAACATCAGG
>PVKA01022410.1:0-37154 GCA_004027165.1 Ctenomys sociabilis
AAAGAAAGGAGCAGTTAATGCTTACAAATTTTGTTTTTACTCTGATTTTTTTCCTCTCTTGAATTTCTTATAACTTCTTAGTTATTGTTCTTTTGAAACAAAACTTTTACGCTATATCTGGTAATCTGAAAAACTAATTTGCACATAGCATCATGTAATACAGCAACCATTGAAGGATTCCTAATACTTTGTTTAGTGAAATCTTGTATCATGTATAATACTGTTTTCTTCTATCACTATTCTGCATTCTTTAAAAATAATAATCAAAAAAAAGAAAAGAAAAAAATGTTATTTTCAAGCAACCTTAATTTTTTCTTGTCTTTTTCACTTTCCATTTTTTCATTTTAAACTCTTTTTAAATTTATTTTAAAGAGAATATAAAAATAATTTATAAGACATTAGAAATGGTACTCATTTAGAAGAACAAGATGAGAGGTATTCAGCCGTGGTTTTTGTATGGCGCATTGCTGTTTTCTATGTAGTTGCTTGGATTGCAGATATCAGCATACTTAGCCAAAGTGATAACTTTAAACATTAACTTGTACTTTCAAAAAAATGATGGAAGTCAGTAGCACAGTCATCTCAGCCATCCTGTGTATATACTTGCATGATGTTCCCCTTCCTTTTTTACCTGTCTTTTCTCTTTTCCCTCACAATGTATACTTTCTATTTATACCATCTCGATTTTTATAACTTCGTCATTTATTTTTAATAAGAAACTAAAGACTTAAATTTGGGTTTTCTGTAACCATCCTAGGTCACCACCAAAAAACACAGAATAATGTTATAAAATAGTATTCTCCTCACAGATGCTGTTGCGAACAGGAGATTATAAAATAGATGCCAGTCCATCCTCCAACTCTTCATTCTCTTCAAATACACATGAACGAAGGGTTCACAGATATAAAATAAACTGGCGCTAAGGGAATATGAGCTCATTCTTCACTATAAATAAAACAGTGGAAAACAAAACAAGGCAAAGACAGTGTAGCAGAGCTCTTTCCACAGACCTGTCTAAGACAATAAGCTACGTCAGTCGGGTACGTCCATTCAGATTTGGAGCCAGGCATAAAATTGAACTATGGTACCTCCAGGAATAAAGCAATAGCAGTATGTGTCCCAAAGATTTTTATGTATCCCTGAGGGATGGCCGTATAACTGGATGAAGCCAACACGAACACATGTGTGTGAAAACAAGCAGAAAAGGTCTAACCCAGAGTTTCCTGTGCTCCTAATTCCTCCATGCTCAGATGCAATTCTTCCAAGCAGAAGATGGGACAATTTTTATTTCTAGTAGTTGTACAACAAACAGGCTGCTAATCTCGCCATCACAAGAATCCCTCAGGAGCATACAGCTTACAAACTTAGCAATCACAGAGATAAACACATGAGGAATCTGATGGTATTGGTGATCACTTTCCTTGAGTTGGACTGTGTCATGTACATGGAGGCTTTTGTTATTTTTATACGTTATTATTTATATTAATGTCTGTTAATATGATTTTAAAATAAAGTAAAATGAAATTTGGCTATCACGCTGACATAGCAAATGTTATTTTAATGTTAGACTGTGGGCCTTAATGAACTCTTTGAAAATATATACTAGATTAGATAGGAAGATAGATTTTTATGAAGAATCTGACAACTTTTGTTAAACTAGCTGAAACTTTTTTCTTAAATGTAAAATGTTAAATAAAATATTAAATATTCTTCATATTAAGGTTGAGAATAGGAACACTTTTTATATTAGTGTATGTGTGTCAGATCTTTATAGAAGATTAGTAAGTTGAAAAGTTGGCAAGGAAACTTAGCTATTTCCTCTATAGTAGTAAAAACAAACAAACTATGGTTATGAGTTTGGTGATCTAAAGAACACTGAGTTTTGTCAACAACAACAAAAAATGATTTCTCATGTCCGTAAGTCTTTTTCTTTATTTAATTTTGCTTTAAATTTATTTGGTATAGGGTCTCGCTGTGCAGGTCAAACTTGTTTTCAGCCTCTCCAGCACTGGGACTACACGCATGCGCCAGCCACACCTGGTTTCAGTGGCTTGGTGCAGGACTGGCATGGGATGTAGTACCAGGGGTCAAATCCGGGTCCTTGAGCTTGCCAGGCAGGCACTTAGACCACTGAGCTGTCTCCCCAGTCCATGTCAGTTTTTTTTTTTCTTTTATGAGCTGTAAGTTCATACAAACTTTAGTCCCTAGTTTCCTCTTTTGCCTTATCCTGTTACTTCATTAATTGATAACATAAATATTTTACACAAGGTCAAAGTATATTTCATACCTTTTTTGAAATTATAACTTAATTGCTATAACAACTTTCAAAAGAAAACTGCCAAGTTTATTGCTTTACATAAAATATAAATAAGCATATGTGCAATGAAATTATTGTGAAAAAATGTCCTCAGTATGTGTTTGTGACTGTCAACACTTTTGTTTTTTTTGGTACCAGGAATCTAACTCAGGACTCTGTACTTGCCAGGTAGGTATTTGTGTCACTAAACTGTCTCCTAGCCTTTGACTGTCAACACTTCAGGAATTCACAGTGAGCTAGAAAGCTCCAGTCCAACATTGTACAGAGCCAGCTGAGGAAGAAATTCTGATTGTTGACACCACCACCCTAGGTGGTGTTAATAAATCTTATTAAAAACAAGATTTAAATACAAGACAGAAGCAAAATTAAAAATGATACCATTTTCCTTTTTGTTGTTTTCAGTTGCTATCTTCTTTTTCAAAAAAAGCATAGAGAAAATATAGAGTATAAAGAAAATCACCCACCCATATTCTAATTGAAATCCAAGTGTCTGGAAGAAGTATGAAAAAATCAATTTGTAAAAGGAATTAAAAACATGATATTTTCAACAACATTAGTCCAACATTTTTTTGGAATAGGAATGTTTTAAATCTTAATTTGTAGTCTTTGTAAGTCAATATTCTTTAGGTTTTTTCAAATGATTTGGGGTTATATATTGAATAATAGCAGATAAAATGTTACATTTTTTTTCTTTTAAAAAATGTTTCAGGAGGCTGGGGAGATGGTTCAGTGGAATAAATGCTTCCCTGGCAAGTATAAGGGCCTGAGTTCAATCCCTAGTTCTGGCAAACAACAAAAAAACAGTGTTTCAGAGCTTGAAGTAGTGAAACAGCACAAAATTTTAGACTGCAGCATACAACATCTTGCTGCTCAAGTGACAATCTGTAGCCTGCTTATTTTATTGCTTATTCACTCTATAAATAAACATCTTAAGTACTTCAAACTCTAGACATGAAAGAACAGAGAGCTAACACAAAGACCAGCATAGCATTGCACAGAGAGACACTAGGCCTGAGACACACACTATTGAAAGACCAGCCATAGTATATAATCCAGCAGAAGAAAAAGAAATGAGTTGTTCTAGAAAACAGTAAAAGTTAAAAAGAAAAACCAAATATAAGAATGCAGACATCCTAAATCAATATCACTTTTCTCTATGAATAATGAAGGTGAAACATTGTCATCAACATAACAATACAGAAGGGTGGTTTTAAATGTTATTAATAATGTTCAAGACTAGGAGGGGTGGCAATATAGCTCAGCAGCATAAACACCTACCTGCCAAGTGTGAAGTCTCAAGTTCAATCCCTGGTACTGCATGGAAAATAAATAAATAAATAAACGACTAAGGGAAAGTTTGATAAGATCAGCATTATCATAGCTTAGCAGTGGTTAAAGCAGTCAGTCTACCATTTCTGAAAACAACTTTTTGTACTACCAAGGAATTAATCTCAGCCTTTGACCTCAGCCACTTTCCAGCCCCTTTAATTTATTTTGAGAAAAGGTTTCCCTAAGATTAAATTGTAAAAACACTTTGTAACATTTGACAACTTTCCTACATTTTGATCATGCTTTATTTTTATTTTTTTTTATGTTAAAATGAAGGCATTGTTATTATGAGGGACAGAAGTTCAGGGAATTTTTACAGAACTCATTGCACAAGGCCTTGTTGCTTATCTGTGTACATGTACAGCATTTGATTTAATAAGTGCAAGTAAGAAAACAAGAGGTAAAAGGACAAATTAACATATAAAATGAGTAAGCTGTGCTAAATAATGATTATGGAGATTTATTACATACCTGAGTTGATATCCATAAATATACATATAAATATACATCTATGTATATAATAATATATTCATCATGCATTTATAATTCTTTACCTGTCCGGCACGAAAGGAATGGTTAGACAAAATCTTTTATACTAGGAAATATGACACTTTAAACTATTTCACTCTTTTTAACATCATGTGGCATGCTTGTGTTGAAATGCTAGTGTTTCACATTTAGTTTAAATCACAAGCCTATTTCTAAAAATATTTCAAAAGTGCATTAGGTAAAAGAACAAAAACAAAATAAAAACACCGACAGCATTTAGATATTTAAAAGGGGGAAAAAAGTGCATTAGGTAGTACCATTTGTGTTAAAAAGACCATTTGCTTTTGTTATCTTTACATCCTTCTGTGCTTTCTAAAAATTTCTACAGGGGCCCATTACTAGTTTGTAATTATGGAAATACTTTGAACATAAAAATCTTTTTCTTTGCAAAAATAGTAAATATCCTAGAAAACAGTATACTGAAAATTTAAGCTTTCTGGAAAGCTAGTTGAGGGCCGGGGAGATAGCTCGCAAGCGCCTGCTGCCTGGTAAGCACAAGGTCCCAAGTTTCATCTCCACTGCTACCAAAAAAAGAAAAGAAGTTTGTTGAACACGTGAACAGCTGCAGGAACCAACGCCTCCTGGAATGAAAGCGGGGCTGAATGTGCGCATTATTGCTTCAGGTGACGTCTTCCAGTACAAACCGCTGCTGCCTGAGTAGGGCCACCCCTGTGCTTTATTCCAGATATAAAAAGAAGGTACAAGTAAGCTCAAAGACTACTAGAGCAGGTTACGGAGGACAGTTGCATTCAAGCTAAGTAAAGTTATTCAAGGACTTTTGTTTGGAAAGCAACTGAATGTTGTGCTTCAAATGCACCTCCTCGCCGAAGGGCTAAGGGGGTTGCCACCGAGGAAGTAAAGGCCGTGCTGGTGCTGCGCAGCTGAGAGCCACACGCTCCTTCAAATACTGAATTGGTTTCGTCTGGTTGCCTTAGGCCCCCATTTCCAAAGCTGCTTTTTCCCCCAGGCTTTCCAGATATTTTCTTGAATAACTCTGGGATTAAGGCCCTGGAACGTGAAGCTTCGGCCCCATGCTGGTCAGCAACGTCTAATCTGATAAATTGATGCCTTCCCTTACCAACGGGTAAACAGTTTTAATTACACAACTACAATTATATTAAGAAAATACTTGTGACTTCTTTCTTAATTCAATCTAACCTCCCTTTCTAATTGGTCAAATATAATATTTATTAACACAATTACATTATACAGAACAGTTTCCCTATCCACTCCGATGCATATTCATTTGTGGATATTTTAATATCTTTTCTAAAAAATTTTCAAGTATGAAATTCATTCCATAAAAAAGCAGTAACTGTCTCTGCAGCTACATAGAGCACTTCCCTTTCAATTCCTCTCGTACATCGCTGCTTTCCTGCTCTCCTTGCTGCAGCCCTGTCTGTGGGTGCTGAATGCATCCCAGAATCACACGATGTACATTCCCTGATCCAGTCAGTCTTTCTCACGTGCTCGGTACCCACTCATCACTGCAACTCCGAAAAGTGATATCCTTTGTTGTCAACTTAAAACATGTTGGTAGTGCTGTCCTGCAACTTGGTCTGTGTTCGCAGCTCATAGTGTGTGGCTGGCTGCCCAATGGAAAAGTCATGGAGTGTTCTCAGCAGCCTCCCACGTTCCTTCAGTTTCCCAACTTTTCTTCCAATTTTTATCATCTAACTTTATGATTGAAATAATTTTGAACTGATTGAGAATTGTAACAAAAGAGAACCTGGCAGAGTGTAAGCAAATACTAGAAACGGGAATTCAGACTGCATGCTTCCATTTGTAGAAAACTCCAACCGAGAATTGTAACAAGAGAATCTAGTAGACAGAATGCTAAACAAATATGAGAAATAGAGGAATTCAAACTGTAAGCTTCCATTTGTAGAAAACTCAAAATGTATGTAAAAAAAAAAAATTATGATGGTAGACAGCAGAAGAGTAGCTGTCCCCCGGGCATGCTGACTGAAGGTGCTCAGGGCAGCTCTGTGGAGTCCTGCAGGTATTCCCTGTGTCGATGCGCACAGTGATTGCAGACTTAGAAAAATTAATAATGTGGTCCTGACACCAATCTCATGGTATAGAGCAAGCCCATTGCCTTACAAAATCTAAAAATGAGATACTGGGCAGAAGAAAGGGCATAGGGGAAGTATTTATTGGAAATGCAAGAAGAAAAATGTTCCTGGTAACCAAGAGGGATCCCAGGAAGTGGGGCACTCGGTAGCCTTTTGCTGCAGAACACTTTATGGATGTGCACAGCATGGGAATTCGCTCAGCTGTCCAGTGCTAATCTATCACGGGAGGCTCTGTGGGTTAAAAATGACCGAGTGTGAGAATCTAGTGGACAGAATGCTAAACAAATATGAGAAATAGAGGAATTCAAACTGTAAGCTTCCACATTAGTTACCCAGCCTGTAGAGTTTGAAGGAAAAAACTTCTAAAATAAAACTGGTTATTCTGCATTTTTAAGTTCTTCTAAAGTTGATCCTGATTGTAGACATGGTTTGCCTGAGGGGCTGTTTTTCTGGACACACTCCTAGTTGTACTGCCTATTTTTATATTAATTTGTATCCATGTGGCTGGCCACCCAACTCCATCTCAGGCCCTTTTGCTAGCCAGCTGTTTATTCATCAGCAAACTCCTGAACTGTCTCTTACTCTACATTTAAGGCAGGTTCAGTTTGGTGAATTTGCCTTTATTTAAAAGTTTTTAAAAATTGTCTGTTTTCCTAATATAACCATTGATATGCAAACTGAAAGAGAAACTAAGGATGAAGGAAAGGTGAAAAGCTAAAGCAGCTTAAATTCTTGAGAAAAAAGTAATGTACATGTTCCAGACAGATAAGAAGAGCTCTATAAATAAAACAAGACTACACAGAGAGCAAACCAGTACTGGGATCAATACAAAGTCTTTGTAGTTATCATTGTCAACATATTCATGTTTGTCCTCACTTCTCACTTAAATTGGAGAATGTTATAGTCTCCTATATTCTTTTCAATAAATTTTAAGACTTTCAGAATATGAAAAACTGCATCAAATGTATGTACAGTAAAACATAAATTAGATACAATGTTGTGATTCAAAAAATGTTTTTCATTAAAATAATAGTTGAAGTTAAATATAAAGTTGGCTCTTTTTAAAAAAAAAAAGCTTTTGTTACAAAGAATGAAAGACAGGGATTGGAAAGGAATTGTTTTTTCTTTCTTCTTCTTCTTTTTTTTGGCAGACCAGGGATTGAACTCAGGTCCTTGCACTTGCCAGGGAAGTGCTTATTCTACGAGTCATCTCCCTGGCCCCAGGAAGTTTTTTCAAATCTAAATGTATAGAATAATACTTCTGTCTTATCCATTTTTTATCATTTCCATTGTCAAACTTTTAAGTATATCATTTTAAAAATTATCCTTATTTACAATGATGACAGAAATAATCTGATATTTTGAAGATAAAAATTTCTTTTATTTGATCAAAGAAAAGAAAGTGAGAAATTTCCAAGACCAGTACTACCATTCCTCCAAATTCCCAGTATCGATAGGACTTAATTAAACTTTCAAACTGTGAAAATACTGATTTTTCAATTGAAAGTGTTGGCTATGTCTTTATAAAAATGTAAACAGAACAATACTTAGGTTAATGGAAGCATCATCGAAAGAGATTTGACCCCTGATATTATCCATTAATTATAAGTCTTTGAACAAGAATGAAAATTAGATATTCAAAACAAAACAGAACCTTGTTTAGGCAGTCTGATAGGGACAGACTCAAGAAAGTCAATGCAAAAGACAAGTATGCATCAAAATGTTGCTGGAGGCCCATTTGAAGAAAGCAGCCCTCTAGATTAAAGTCACAAAACAGGACTTACATATTTTCCTCAGGGATGGATGGAGCTTTAAGGGTACACTGTAATCGACACCATCCAGTCCATTAAGTCTGCCACACTTTAGCAGATGACCAGAATACCTGGCCCTATCCTCTCTCTCAAAACATTCCTACTTTGGAAGCAATAGATAAGCCAAAGTTAATGACATTACTCATGTACCCTTGCTATGTATCCCACTTCCCTATTGGATCAATATTAGCAAAGAGGCTATGTTTTTAATCGTATGGTCATTTATAGTTTGATCCACAGAGTACCTACAGTGTAGTTCTGCTGTATTAACCTGGATAAAAGGCCTTGGTGGCAACCCACTCAGGACTCCCCTTATCTTCCTGGAGCTATTCCTATTCCCCACTAAACTTTTCTTTCTCTTAACCTTTGTCCTTTTGAATTCATTCTTAGATTTCAGTGGACATGAACTCAGCACAACTGACAAGTATCAGGCTGGGAGTTATATTACTCCTATATCACTCTGAACTCACCTGCAAACACCTGGCTTAACAAAGGATTCACTCCCTTGAGTAAAGAGAGAGAACACTGGTTATGAATCATTTTTTCAGGTTCTAGAACATAAGCAATTTTAGGTTTAATCTTATGATTTCTCTTTTATATTACAGCTACCTGTCAATTTGTTGTTAGAATTGAACCAGTGATCATATTTTAATCTTAGGAGGACTCCGGGGAGATGGCTCAGTGGAATAAATGCTTCCCTGGCAAGCGTAAGGGCCTGAGTTCAAACCCTGGTTTCACCAAGAAAAAAAAAAGAAAAAGTAGACACCATATTTTAATCTTAGTCATTCAGACATAGCATGAACCTACACATCCAAATACATTTCTCATTAATAGTAGATACCATTTTGATATAACTGTACATTTCATGAATTCAAGTCAGGTGGGATTTAGAAACTACTGCTGAGATAGCCCCATACTTGTAAAGAAAAAGAAATTATTTCTTTGGGGGTTAAATAGGATGAACACCTAAAACATTCATTTTAGGAAAAGATTGTTCTGGTCAATCTCCTTCTCCAAGTTCTCAGGCCCAAAAGGTCTAAAACTGCTGGTTGTGTCAAGAATATGTAGAAGACTTGGAAATTGGGCCAGGGAGATGGCTCAGTGGAATAAGTGCTTCCCTGCCAAGCACAAGGGCCTGAGTTCAATCTGTGGTTCCACCATAAAATATTAAAAAGTTTCCTTAAAAAAAAAGACATGGAAATCAATTGTGAACTCTATACTCACCACAGGAAGAGATATCCAAACATGTCCAGCCAGCTGAGCAAGTAAGGAGCTGCACGGAACAGAAGGCATCAGGACAGAACATGGAAGCCGATTCTATGCATTTCTCTGATTGAAGATAAGAACTCTCTGAAACTGAAGAATGCAGAAAAACGTCTCTTTTCCATAAAGGATCCATCTATTACTAACACAAACCTATAGATAAAAAGGGGAAAGGATCGTTTCATATTTTGTTTGAGTTCTCATTTCTTTAAGGGCCTGATAAAATGTTTCATCACTTTTTAAAATAACAGTGATTTAAAGGACCAAAGTAATGAATGTTCAGGGAGTTTTGTGTCTTTGGAAAAAATACTTTTAATATGTTATCTTTACAAGGAGTAAAATGATTTTTTTCCTCAAGATAGCAATATATGGATCTCTGTTTTCATACAGAAGGTTTGCAGCATTGCACCTTTACAAGCGATGTGAAGCAGTAAACAGTTTTTGCTTTTGAACAAAGCATTTTCCTTAAGACATTGTACTTGATTACTACTCTGCACAGTATTTCATTAATTATTCTGCACAGAAATGTACATGGGGCTTGAGAGGCTGTTCCCCAACCCTAAAAAAGATAACTCCCTCAACTCTAACTTTCATAATCACTCAGCAAGTTTGGATGAGACCATCTCTTATGTGCAGTTTTTATTTGAGGAGTTAAGAAAAAAGCCTATCTTTCCATTTTCCAAAAATGGAAAATAAATGGAACTGAAGGCTTTCTCCTGAATTCAAAGGCAGTGGGGGTCTAGAAAATAACCCTTGGCTGTAGAGACCTATGCAGAAAGAACTGAGGCTCAAAAAAAGCAGTATTACATTTGCTTGTCCATGGCTAGGTTTTCAATTTGAGAACCAGCTTCTCAACCTCCTTGGATTCTCCTTCCTACCCTGTCTTAATTCAGTGTCTGAAAACTATACAACTTTCCTTTGGCTGTGCCACAATGTTTCTTTTCCTTGCAGTAAGACTGGCTCATCAGCTTTCCAGGTCTCCTGCTCTGAAGCTCCTGCCATTTGCTGCCTTCCTTTCTCCACAGCTGCAGGACCGGTGTGCGGTGGCTGCTAGAATGCAGTGCAGCATCCTGGGTGGCTTAGACAACAGAAGCTTACGTTCTAGAAATATGGAGTCTTAACAGCCTGAGGTCAAATTGTCAGAAGAATCGTTCTCTTCAGAAACAAGTCTCCTTTGTCTGCAGCAGGCCACCTTCCCTCTGTGACTTCGCGTGGCCTGTGTGTGTCTGTGTCACCGTCAAAGCTGCTTGTCCTTCCAAGTGCACGTCCCTGCCCGCAGCCCTGTGCGCCGTCTCTACAGCCTAGAGCACTGTGCCAGCAGCACCCATTCGCAATGATATCTGACCTTTCCTCTCCACCTTGGGAACTCTGCTATGCCCAAGCAATTGGGGTTTAGCAAACATGATTATTGTTTTAAGGGTGAAAGTTAACGCTGAGCTAGAAAGGGAGTGGCTATCAATGAATGTCTGCCTTCACCATCTATGGCTACATTTTCTTTTGTTCTTTGTTTGTTTGTTTTAGGCCTTCTCAGCCTGCCCTGAGGATGGGTCTGGTGCAGGATGTGGTGCTGCAGATGGAGCCCCAGTCCCCTGCACCTGCCTAAACTAGCCTAAGCAGGCTCTTTAGACCGCTGAGTTACCTCTCAGGCCTTAGGTTTTCTTTCTTTTACAGAATTTACATTTCCTTATTGAGCCTTCATTTGCTTAATCAACTAATATTCATTAACCATTCATTATGTGCAGTTACAGCAATGTATAAGTTTTAAATAATTGGTAATAAACACAACAAAAGCAAATAGCTAATTTTTAAACATGCACTGTTTTGCTTATACTTATGGCTTGTAACATTCTAGAGCAAGCACAGTATAAGGAAATGAATTTGTACTTTGGATTACAATTCTGGATTCAGATTTACTTGCGACTTTTGCTAACTCTATTGTTTTGATGAAATATTTAGCTTTTGTGGGTTCTTGTTTCCTCATCTGTAAAATTGAAATGAGTGAGGATTAAATAGTATGTCATATGTCTTATCTAGCAAAGAATGGTAAATATTATTGTAACTCCTTTTCTTACCAAAACACAATGACATTGGATTAAAGTTTACCAGGTTGACATCATGTTAACTTAATTACCTCTATAAAGCCTTCTCCAAAGACAGATATGTCCCGAGTTACTGGAGGTTAGAACTTTAATATACAAACTTTACAGGGCACAAGCATCTTATTAGGAGGCATGCCTAAGAGACCAGAAAGAGAGATGTTGGATATTGTCCTCCTAGCTGCCTCCTCTCTTTTCTTAGCCTCCCACTAAGGACACCTCTCCCACTGCATGGTCCCTCTGCTACAGCTACCTTCTTAAAGTGTTCTGGTAATGGCTGTCAACACTTACATAGCTAGCTAGTACTCACACTAGAGTACTTAACCCTTGGGTTTCCCTGGTCTTTACCACACTTGGTAAACAGAGCCTTTATAAATACATTTGTCAATTATCAATTCTAAGTGTGTTATCCAAATACTACCAGGCCCGTAAGAAAATTAAAAACATTGAAAAAAGGAAGGCCACATAAGAAAAATGTATAATCGCAAATTTTGGATGATGTACAGAAGGATTCTAACTTTTATTTTCATTTAAGTTAAAATTAATCAATCTCTCTTTATCCGTCTCTCTCTCTTCTCTCCATCTCTCCCTTACTTTACTTCCCTCACCCCTTCCCTCTCTCTTCATGTCCTCTTCTCCCCACATCCCCCTTTCTCTCTCATTCTACTAACGTAAGATGAAGGATCTTAGTGTAAGACTCATTTTTTTTAAGTTTTATGAGTTTTCCCATTGTGTGTATTAATAACAGATTTTATTAATGCTATTCTTGAGAGTGGATAGGGAGTGGCTTTTCCTATTCTTTGAAAAATGCCTCTAACAAAATATTTATAGCCACAGTAATCTCCATTCTTTTTCTATTTGTGTGGTCCTAAATTTTCTCATCTTTCTCTAATTTGAAGACATGCATTTCTTTTGTAATTGCTTCTATGTTATCCATAAATGAATAAACCCATGCATCAGGAAAAGAATCACTTGCAAACTGAGAAACAAGTGAAGAACTCTGTTTTCTGCAGCCTGCACAGTGCCCCTCCTCCAGCCACCTCTCCCACGCCCGAGGAGAGGCTGAGCAGCCATGAAGGCAGAGGCTTACGTCTTACAGAATGATGACTTCAGCTTCGCGCTATTTCTGGACTACACTTGTCCCATCAGCAGATACTTTTTTAGACGACAGTTTATATTTAATATCTTGAAATAAACATGTTCCAAGTCTCACAGGAAGCAAATTTGTGAAGATGGTGCTTGAACGTCACACCCTTTCCTTGGTTTAATTCCCAAGGGAACAAAAAAGATTTCTTCCTGTCCTGGCCCCATTTTTGAGAAGTTCTACAGAGGAAGAGAGAGCAGGAACTTTTCTCCAACTGTTGCTAATCTTCTATTCTGAAAATAGTACACTGATGACTTCAGTTTGTGAGGCAGCAATATTGTTGAAAGGGATTTAGCATAACTCTTGAACATATTTGAGCTTAGCTTGCCCTAAACATGGCTGAATGTCTACACTGGTCTTCAGTTGAGCAAAATGGTCTGATATAATGGCTGCTTTGTTAAAAACTTCTGAATATTATACATATCTTATTGCCCTTTTTGCTGATTTTGCCCCAGTGTGAAGTCCAAAACCTGGTAAACTGAGCTGTTATAAGTGGGCACTATCTGCATATGCTGCGCTATGACTGACTTAATGGAGTTATAGTTGCAAAATTGTCTATAGTCATCCATCTGGTACATGAGGTAATTTCTCCTATGAGATAATTAATTCTTATTTTGATTCCTCATAATTTCTATTTGCATGCATGATTGCTCAACCCAAAGACATTTACTGAAACAGTTCAACTTATGGCTTCATACATAGCATGAGGCACACACTATTCCATGATATTCCACAATTTATGGTACTTCAACTCATGATTCATTGGCCTTTCACTGGCCCAAAACAAGGAGAATTCAATAGAAAGTGTATTATGACTTTTAAATATTTACATTTTTCCAAACTAGTGGTATGTGGAATGGTGCTCTCACTGTGCTAGCCCGTAGTACTGAGCCAGTCAGCCACAGCATTGCGAGGGTAAGCAATTGATCCTCTGTGCGTTGGGTTAGCTATGATATTTGATGGAGCAAGCATATTAAATGTATTTTGACTTGAAATATTTTCAACTTATAATGAATTTGTTGTGGCAGATGTCCATAAAAAATTGGGGAACATCTGTATTACCATTGCTGATTCTTAACTGCATGACCTGAGCAAGTTACTTTGCTCTGAACATAAATCTTCATCTCTCTACAATGGGGATGAAAAAAGGGGCTGCCCATTAGTATTATTATTTCCTAATATTTCACAGTGCTTAAATCATGCTATGTAATCCACAACTTCTTATTTGGAAGCAATATCTCTCTTCAACATTTAAAAACTCAGAGGTGTGGTATCGCACCATTGCTGAAATAACCAGTTCTTATGCACCTATTGATCCAATCTATCACTCAGCAACTGAACGAGGTATTTCTGTCATGATTTAATGAACTTGTATATTACTGTCAAGGTTCAAAGCAAGGAAACTCATTAAGCAGTCAGCCAAATTCTTGACTTTTACAGTAATTATCTTGGGATAAAGTTCTTTAGAGCTCCCATATTAGTCAAAGCAAAGACTAAGCCTTGTGTATATCTAAAGCATATAATCAATAATGGCCTTTCTGTAGGTTTAAGGCAGTCAAATAAGAGTTAGGATGTTATTAGTTCTTAAAATAATGATGGTAGTACTAAGCTTTGTGTGATTTCTTGTTAGTTGTTTTAAAAAATGTTATATTTTCTTTTATTGTAAGAAAATTGAAAATGTTTTCTTTGCCTCATGCGCATAGAAAAACAAATTCCACGCTACTCAGGATATGCCTGTGGGAATCTGTGCTTCATGAAGTTAAGAGCATTCCAGTGTGCAGGGCTGATGTCACTTGGCCAGGTGCTCATCCTATGTCACACACAAAGAATTCCCCTGCACGGGATGAGACGCTGGCCATCAGTCCTTTAAGCATCTGCCATCAGACAAGGCTTAAACACTTGTGTTGCGATAATTTAAAAGTTCCCAAATATATTCCCAAACTATGTGAAAATCACATAATTCATAGGGGATTAGGGAAATGGACACTGTGATCTGCAGGAATCTAGAAGTATTTCAATTACAAATTTGTTAGGAAAATTGGTATCAGGATCCAGTCCTGAAGAAGTCGCACTGCACAGACTCTACCAGTACAGTAAAAGCACTTTTTGAGCTTGTTGTAAAAATGTAACTTTTGTAGAACTTCCGCAAAATGGGCCATCCTTCTTTATTCTCCCCCAAGTCTTAAAAGCTTTATGGTGATTATTCTGAGGTTTCCTTTCTTACATAAATCACAATGCTGTCTTCATCGGAAAACAGTTTGGCCTAAGAATTGAACATAATGAACATCACAAACTATTTATAAAATCTTTTTAAATACATGCTTTGGGCTAGTTGCAAAGACTATGCTGATATCACTTCCAAAGAGAGTGGTATATTTAGGTGTACAAGATCTAGAATTGTGTTTTGGTGTGGGGGACTATTTGGTTTTTTTCATGTGTATTGTAGTGGGCTGTTTTTGTTTTTGTGTTGTTGTTTTGTACCAAAGGTTGAACTCGGGACTTTGCATATGCCAGGTACATGTTTATGTTGTTGAGCTGCCTTCCCAGATATCATGTGTATTGTTGATTTAGGGAACCTGATGAAAGAAATGCCAGAGTAAACATTGCAAAAAATTTTTAGAGACCTTGGTGCCTACCTGAAAAATATATTGTGTTTTAGACTCTCAGATTCAGACAGATTCCATAGCACTAGTCTGTACTTACTTTACCCCTGTTTCTATGGAATGATCCTGCAGGGCCTTTTGTAAGGTTAGCTTCCACTCTTGTCTACATTATGTACCATATAATTGAATTTCATTACGCTTTCAAAATACTTGCATGCCTATCAATTAAGTTAAAACTATTTAATTAGTTCTGAATGTTTTGAATTGCTATACAATGCAACATCATAAATTGAGGCACAAGGATTTACATTTTGATCCTGTTTTTACCCTTCGGTCAGTGTGCTATGGAAACAAATGGAAGTCTTTTAATTTATCAAAGGACTATGTGAATTAAATTTTGGAAATGGTTGTCAAAAAATTAGTTTTTATTAATGAAAATAATTGTATTGGGGGCTGGCCAGATAGCTCAGTGGACTAAAGCACCTTAGCCAGACCTCACGGACTGGGGCTTGATCCCCAGTGTGCTATGCCAGCCATGCCCCCAGCGTCTGCTGAGATGGCAACTGAGACCAGGCATGGTGACACATGCCTGTAATCCCAATGTGTGGGAAGCTGACAACAGGAGAATCACTATGAGTCCAATCCACATAATGAGACCTTGTAGACCCTGTACTAAACACATAAAAAATAAAAACAAAAAATAAATAATTGTGTTGGAAGTATCACTTCTCCCAAACACAAAATTAATACACAATCATCATGCTTATGTTATTAAATTAAAAACAACAGCTTAAAGGGTACAGCCAATAGTGCTATTTCCTCCTTTCTATTAGAATATAGCCAGGATTCCTGAATTCTTAATATAAATATAGCTTTTTATTGCATACAAATTACTTTAGAACTGACTGTCTTGAGTTGTCTGAACAATGCTAGCTCTTTTCAAGAACATAAGAGGATATGCTATCAAGTTCATATGAAATATTTTAACATTATACCATTTTGTGTTGGGTACTCTCATAAAATTAGAGCTAATTTTTTAAGTTTTTAACCATAGCAACAAAGATGATATAGTCCCACGGCATGAAAAGAACATTTTCATTTTTCACACCTTTGTGAACTCAAGTATAAATTCATTTAGCACAGCCTATTCCTAGAGATCCACAACTCTGACAAATCCATTCCTGAAATATAAGAGTGTAAAGTTTTCAAAAGCAGGAACCACAATGATAAACTCCATAATGTCCACATATGACCTAAAACTTTTAAAAGAACCTAATAATAAAAAAGCTTATCTCATGGAGAAAGGTCTTATTTGTTTTTCAGATCAGTTTGAGCCAATTCTAGAGTCGAAACTTAAGCTCTTAAACTTTGGTAAAGGGAATAAGTCTAAAGTATAAATTACAAAATTTCCAATTGCTTTGGCAGTCTTCTTTACTTTATACCCATAGTAGTCTTTTCAAAATGAAGATATTAAAACTCCAGAGGCTGTTAAGAATAAATCTCCCACATCCAGCACCAGCCCCGCTCCCAGGGCCTGCTGAGCCCATGACTGAGTCCGGGTGGCTCACGCACTGGGGAGGCTGAAAGCAGGAGGATCACATGAGTCTAGCTGCACAATGAGACCCTGGACCAAACACATAAATGAAAAAATAAAAGATAAACCATTACAAAAGAAAAAAACCAGGGCCGGGGAAATGGCTCAGTAGAATAAGCTCTTCTCTGGCAAGCGCAAGGGTCTGAGTTCAATCCCCGGCTCTGAAAAAATAAATGAATAAATAAATAAATAAATAAATAAATAAATAAATAAATAAACCTAACAACACCATTACAGGCTTGACCTAGCCCGTTCCTTTGTGGAGCATCATGCATAAATGATCGGCTGCAACGTGTACTTGCCCTCTAGTGGATATAAACAATCCACCAGAACAAATGGGACAGTCTGAAATAAATGTGCATCTCCGGTCTTAACATACTAAGCAACAAAATTATAACTGCATGCCACATATCACCATGCAACGCCCATCTACCTGTAACGTTCATAGTTCAATCTATACTCTTTTACTCATCTCCTGTGAGTCACCTTGATTTTGACTTTGTTTTCTCAGCCTGTGCTCCTCTGACTTCTCTTAAAGAACTTGGCAAAATGTTCTGTTAATATTCTTTTTGTCACTCTGAAGTTTATTCCCATATATTTTCACCACTGCCACCTTTTTTCTTCTCTATTTCATATTTAGTTTATTATAACAAATTCCTAGGTTTTTTTCTCCACATCCTACATCATCATAAACATGAGGACTAAATTAATGATCATTACAAACAATGACATTAATGTGACATTCACCTCTTAAATATCTGGGTGTTTTCAAGAGGGCGAAATTCAAATTCTTCAAGCTAAAGGCAAAAGTCCAACTGATGCTTCCCCACCTGTTAGTTTACATCTTGCACCTCCCATGGCTTTTCTTCCCAGCTGGTCTCCATCTTCACACTCCCTAAAACCTGTCAGTTGAGGAAGGATGACCGTACACTGCCTTGGCAAGCGAACTCCACTCTATAGAGTCTGCGATGGCCTTTGCCATAATATTCACCAATTCATACCTACGCTCCTTAAAAAGCTCTGTTTAACATTCACTGGGTTTAAGACTCCCTGAGCATTAAATAAATATTTCTTGAAAAACTTCTGTACAGGTTATGATATGGAAAATCATCTTGCCGTTACACCCAAATCTCAGTGAAGCTCTGTGTTCACCTAAGATCTGCTTGTCCCTCAACATCCTCACTCACATACCTGGCTACCAGGGCCCATACTGCTTGGAAAATCATTTTTCCTGTGGTAGAAAGAAATTATCATAGAGGCTTGTGCCTGAGTTCTACGAGGCTTCAGCTTGAAAATAGCACGGGAGTGCTGACCATGAAAACCACACAGTGCAATCTCGTCTCTGTCAGAAAACAGCTCGAAATTTTTCTGAGTTTCATCATGGGCCTTGATGCTATGGCCTGCAGGATGATCCTAAAAGAGGGATGTTGTATTTCTCTTTGAACTTCCCTGCCTGAAAAATGACATTTAGTGTACCTTATCCAGCCCTAGGCAACAGTTCTCACATATGACCAAGTCTTACACTGATTATTTTTGTAAACTATTATAAAAAGGAGATATATCACATTCTCAGTTATCATGCAAGTAGACAGTTTGGTACTCTTGGCGCTTAGCTTTTTTATATTTCCTAGAACCTTATAGAAAAAGCATACAACATTCATTACTGTCGTTAAACCTGTTTTATATGATAGCTTGTACTCCTTGAGGTCCTGCAACTAGGGTTAGCTGATGACGTTTGATCTTAAGTGGTAGATTGCTTTCTTGGGGAACACACACCGATGCTGACACAAGACATTTTTCTTTCTTTCTTTTTTTTTTTTTTTCAGAACCGGGGATTGAACTCAGGCCCTTGTGCTTGCCAGGGAAGCACTTATTCCACTGAGCCATCTCCCAAGCTCCAAGACTCTTTTCTAAAGTGAATGTCAGCACAAATAATGCCAGTGGCTTCTCACCTTCAGTAGAGGGAGTACAAAGTACAGTAAGTGCAAAATCTTTATCTACCTGAGATGCGTGTGAAGCTAAACAAGTAATAAGCTTTTGTTCTTTTAAACCAATAACTTTGGGCTGCCTGTCAATAGCATAATGTAGGCTATACTGAGGAATCTAGAGCCTTGTAGAAACTGTCGCTCAGAGCAACAGCAAGAAAGTATTTACTTTCACAGGCAGAACATTGTGACAGCCACTGCTTCACGGATTTCAGGTGCTGAGCCTGGTACTGGTCCCCTACTGTGCAAATGACATTTTGAATTCTGTTTCCTGCTGGGGTTAGATGCTGGCTGCCTTTGTTTACTTATAAAGCTAAATCCCAGCAACTACAGGCTATCTTTGGGTTTCTGTTGCACTTTGGATTCATGGAGATTTTTATCTTGTTTGTGGATACTTCTTCTGATATTTCACAATTATCTTACCTGCCACTGCTGAGGTTGGCAGGGAGAGGGTATTTTAAAACCTCTCCCACTGTGCCACCTTCTCCGAGAGTGATTTTGGTGGTTTTTCAAATATCAGACCCTCATGTTAAGCCAAGAATTCACTAACACTAAGCTAGAAAAACACATTCAGAGTTTAAAGATCATGTGTTGGGGGGCATCTTCTGCTTGTGGGGTGTTTAGCAGCATTGCTGAGTGTTTCCTGATAGATTCCCATAGTCATACCCTGCCCCCCACCACAAGTGATCACAATCACAGTTTCTCCAGATACGACAAATTAACTTGGAGAAAAGGGACCACCAGGGAGGACCAGTGAGCTACTGAGAACTCCAAAAGAAGCATGTCCAAAAAAAATGCAAAATGCATTGAGTAATTATTAGTCATTATTAAGAATAAAGTTTCTTTAAGTAATTATTTTGTAGGTAAAGATATATATATATATATATTATATATATATATACACATAAACTATATGCATATATATACACATAAATTATATGCATATATATAAACTATATACATATAAACATATGTATATATACAAACTATATATATATACACATTAATATATATATACATTTATATATGTTTACATGTATATGGTTTGTGTGTATGCTTTGATTTTACCAGAAAAAAATTATCTCATCATTTTATCACATGTTTTGAAAAAGAATGATACTTTCAGGATACTATGCATTAAAAAAAGGATACCATGTATAAGGGGCCAACAGAGCACCAATGCAATCAGCCACTTTCTTGTCCCCTTCTCAGGGGACATCTTATTTTGGTTTGCCTATGTCTCTAGCAGTTTTAGCATGGATTGTTCTAAATCCCCAGAAAGTCCACAGTCTCAAGGAAACTGGGACAGCTGGTCGCCACTCTAGTCTGACCATTTATGTTGCTCCTAGAATTCATGTCTACAAGACCTGATGATGGAATGGTGCCTGAAGGTGGGAGACCAGGTCCTCTGTAGAAGAGACTTCATCCTGACCCTAACCTATCTTTCCATTGAAAACTGCAGGGAGAAGAAAGGATCTA
This sequence comes from Ctenomys sociabilis, assembly GCA_004027165.1. Lineage (NCBI taxonomy): Eukaryota > Metazoa > Chordata > Mammalia > Rodentia > Ctenomyidae > Ctenomys > Ctenomys sociabilis. The sequence continues at coordinate 20,246 of PVKA01022410.1, forward strand.
TAAGCAAGCCAGTAAGTCCTCATCTGACAATGATGTCCTACTCTTGGAGTTTTCATTCACAAAAACTGTGAGGAAAATGGGTTGCTCATACACCACAGGGTCTACGACGTTCTCTGAGGCAGCCTAATGGACAGAGTCACCATAAAAATGAACTACACCAGAGTTCAGCCTTGTGGGAAGACCACACTATCCTGAAGAATTATTATAAAACAGAAGGAAATGATGCTTTTTTAAACTATTTTTGCTCCTATTTCCTAGTCTCCTGAATTTTAATTTTCGTGGCATATCCTGCATTGCATCATTCATCTACTCACTGGATTTTAAAAAGCATATTCATTATAATACTTTTATGATACCTAGCACAAAATAAAACATTCAGAAGATCTTCTGCATATGGTGGAGTCTCTTGATGACTTTAGAGATTAGAATATCATCCACCGAAGCACGATTTAAAACAGTACATCAGATAAACTGCCTTCTGCAGTTTCTAAGAAAATTCTGCCATGGTTTACATAAAAAAACAATAATAATCCTCTTTTCTACTGCCACTCAAAACAGTCTCATTTCTACTTCCCTCCCCCTCTTTATCTGGGGTTTTTTGTCTGGTTTTTGTTTGTTTTGTGGCCCACTCAGCCCACCCTAGAGTTGGGCTGCCATAGCACGTGGTGCTGGGGATCCAACGGGGTTCCGGTGCCTGCCTATGCTTGCCTAAGCAGGCTCTTTAGCCCACTGAGCTATCTCACCAGCCCCTCCCTGTTTATTCTTGAGCAGAGTATTTTATCTTGTGATTCTATGGCCCTGACTGCTGACTGATTACATAAGGGTCTCAGCCTTTTGGTAAGTGATTTTATCAAACTGTTTGTTTATTTTCTATGCAAAGACAGTCACTTTCCTCAGATGAATTCTGGAGTATATAGTCACATCATGTTTCTTTCGCCATAACAAACACATGGTCTGACTAAGAGATTGCAAAAGACTTTCTTGCCCCAAGAAGAGATCAAAACAGCAAAGCCTTGGGAAATGAGACAATATGGGTCAGTTTTGGGAACAGATAAAAGTAGGGAGATCTATGTCTGGGGAAGAATTTGTAGGATTAGGCTGGAAATGCATGAGGGTAAGTTTAAATTTTAAAACCTTTCAATTTTAAAGATTTAAATGCCCAGTTGTACACTGGGGAACCTATTTCATGAAAAGTAGGAAAAAAATGTAATTTTAACAACACTATGACAGCGTAAAACTTTTATAGATATATTAAGTGAGCAAAGAGTTCAGCTTAGGGATTTAGTCCTGTATTAGTTCACCCAATACTTAACTGCATAAGACTACAAAAGTCTGATGGTAGAAATTTTATGATATATTTCTTTGGTTTTCTTAATTACCTAGAATAGTCCTAAACTAATAGAAACTATAAATTAAATTTGACTGATTCTTTATAAATATTTTAAAAGATCCACCCTCCAATATACCATGCATACTCTTTAATTTGATAAAAGAAAAATTTTGTCAGGGAGGCCAAATAAAATGCAATAAAACAAACAAAACATCTGAAGTAATGATCCCATCTGACATTTTCTGTTTGTGGACAAACAATACTTTTAAAGAAGTCAACATAACTAATGAAATATCAGGATGACATATTTAGAACACAATATGTGGATGTCTCATATACTCTTGATTTTCCTCTTGCCATGTCAAAGTTCAAATGGGAATTCTTTCAAAAAATGATTGAAATCATTTTCTGTCTACAAATCCCCACGTGCATGGTAGAATAATTATCTGTAGTCTGTTGAATCATGAGTGAGCAGGGGGTATTGTTTCACTGTAATTTTGTATCTCCTACGTGCCAGATTTATATAACACATGCAACACACTCAAGCGTCAGTGAATATGTTTACCTTCCTGCTATTTAAGGTTTTCTTCTGTCTTTTATTTATTTATATGCATAATGTCACCAAAATATCGCCCTCTGTATCTGAATACTTCTAACCCACCAGTATTTTCCACCCATATGTGTGCACTTTCAGACAGTGAACCAGACAGAGTATAATTAAAAGTGTAATAATAATGTACCCACAAGGTGGCCAGGTTGTGTCACCTGTATCCTTTACAATTACAAATTCAGGACTAAATTTCCACATAAACTGGGTTCATATGAGAATGAAAAGAACACACCCTGTATTGCTCTAGTGCCATTGAACTACACAGAAATTAGTGTAACGTACTCATATTGTGTTCTTTGTACATACAGCCAGCAATTCATTCTAATATGCAAAAGAGAAAATGAGAAAATTTTTCCCATTACCTCACTAATGTAATCACCATGCCTTTACAATGGCTAAAAGCAGCAAAATTATGACCAATATACACAAATATGCATGTCCAAACTGCCTGAGATGTCTGTTATAACCAATTTTTATGCTTTTTTTGTGTACGCTTCAGTTTTCGATAATAGGGCAACAAGAATTATCCTAAATATTACCAGGTTTCTTTCCTAAACCAGCTCATGACAAGGCAAAAGAAATTTTGCTCAGTCAATTATTTTCTGAGAATATGCAGATCTATTTAACTTGCTATTTCTGAGGTGTTATTTCTTATGGGAAATTTTTCCATCCCGATGAATCGTCCACGCGCATACTGGCAGGACAGGATTCGGGCACAGTACCATCTGGCCCAGTCACTTGCTCAGCATTGCTTCCAACTTCTCTTTCCTGTGTATGTGGTATCTTCCACAAGCGATATTCCACCCCTGGTAGAAGACAGATACTAGATTCTAAAGCCCTAAAACTCAGACTAAATGTACTGCTCTGGAATTAAATCCAATGGTTAGACAACAGTAAAGTGTTCCTTGTTGCCCCTGAACATCTGAATGTTGGACTGCAGTGAGTCAGGTAAGAATGAGGTGACTATCTTAGAGAAAAATATTTATCCCAGGGCAGAATACTGACCTGATTCTATTAAATAAAATGTTGCTGTCTAGTGGGATGTTGACAAGAAAAATCACTGTCAGGGACGGGTTTCCTCAGAAGCAGATTCTGGGATGTTAGTTAGGTTATTAGCATCAGTCTTAAGCTTCAGGAGCAGATTCCCTTGGGATCAACACCTGTCAAGGGGAAGAAGAAGGATGCAGGGATAGGAAGAACATCACGGGTAATGACATATTGGACTGGCCCGGTGGAGAGTTCCGCAGCTGCACAAAGGTTTCATTAGGTTAAAATTTCCAGGCCTTTATTCTTGCATTTAGATCAGCTGCTGAATGTGGTCATCACAGAAGGGAGGTACAGCCATGCCAGTGCTCTGGGAGTAAGGCAACTCCTGGTGGCTGAAACATGAAAGTCCTGGTGAGCAGGACATTCATCCACGTGGAAGAGGGGGCAGAACACCACAATACGTGCCACATGCCCCACGTTCCCCAGGAGGCAGCATGTGGCGCTCCCATCATAAGTATCCTTCATACGTGGGTAGAATGCTCTACATTCACGTTCCAAGCTTCCCATGGAGCCGAGGGTGAGTTATTCTCCTCTCTTTTAACTAATCAGAATTAAACCGACTCCAATTAAAACCTCTTTCTCTACTTGCTCAGTGACTTCCTGTGAATGCAAATCCTGAAGAGGTCAAACAGGGTGAAATTTTTTAGAAATATCAGTCCAGTACACTGTTCAGCTTTGTAAACCAGAGAAGCTTTAGCACAACTGTGGCTGTTTGACACAGCATCATGAAATCATACTCCTCCATGCTAGTGAAGTGAATAAAAATGGGTGTAAATGAAGAAAAGCAGAGAGGAAAAATGAATCCCTTAACAAGCAGCAGCCAAGTAAGGAAATGAGAATGGCATGAGGTCACAGAGCTCAAAAGGCAAAGCTGAAGAAAATAACGGAGGACTCTGACAGGGCCGGTGGCGGCCCTGCATCTGGCCTTCTTCTCTGCTCCCAGCAGTAATGCGGAAAAAGGAAATTCCTACAAAATCTTCTAATTTCTCCCTAAAATCTTCTGTTTAATAACACGGGGCCTGCAAAGAAGTAGGATGAATTTTGACAGGTTTTTTTTTTTCCCTGGTCTTCTATGTATTGTGAATTTCTAAAATGAATTAATATATCCCATTTTGTCTAAATAATCATAATTTATGAAATAAAAATTAGAAGTAAAAAGTATAACCCATATATCCCTTAAAAAGTATCAAAACTGGGGCCGGGGAGATGGCTCAGTGGAATAAGTGCTTCCCTGGCAAGCACAAGGGCTTGAGTTCAATCCCTGGTTCCGCCAAAAATAAAAAAAAATAAAAAAAGTATCAAAACTGTCACCATAATACTTGAAAATCTTAGAACTGATGTTGATCAAGAGTATATTTTTATTCATCAGTTTGTTTCAATAGAGGCATTTCCAAAAATGAAAAAACTGTTTCATTTAAACCAATGATAGAAAGTACACTATATCAGCTTCTACAAGATTTACTTTTTTTAATTAGACTCTCTTACACATCATATTATTTTGTTTTATTTTAGCAGTTGAAATTTTAAATTATGTTTTTTATATTGTTTTATAATCTAGGTAGTATTAGTGACAGGTAAAAAATACCTATTTGTTTCGCTTCCATGCACTTTTACTCTTTCAGTCTGGCAGATACACCACCAAACTGCATCCTTTATCTTTAGGTTTTGCCTAACACTGTGCAAGGTACTGTGGGAAATTCTTCAACCCTGCTTGCTCCGAGTGACTGCTGAGTGGTTGGTGATGCTGCTCCCTCTGAAGCTGCAGCACTTGCCAGTCACAGATGCTCCACAGATAACTTAGCTGGGATTCCTTTGTGGGCTCCTGCTTAGGGCCTAGTATGTACTACTCATAGCCTTCTTTCAGGATTCAAAATAATGGCTCTACAATCTTATGTCCACACTCAAGGAATATGAGGGCGTGCAGATGACACTCCTACTGCTCCCCTTTTTCATACTTCTAATTTGCAGAAGCTCAGCAATAAAGAGGGAGGGAGAGAGAGAGAGAGGGAAGAAGGAAGGAAGATGGGGAAAGACTGACAGAGAGAATAAGAAAAGGAAAATAGCTGTTCAAAGCTGAAGAATCCATGGCAAGACAGTCCTGCCCTAATAATGTCAAAGCTGCTTCTTTGGCCACACTGATTTTGTAAGTAGGTGCTAGGAACTTTCAAACTAACTCCAGTGACCTTGGCAGTCCTCTTGGCCTCTTCATACCTTAGTGTCAGAAAGGACCTAGTATTTCTTTTTTTTATTTTTTATTTTATTGAAGCACAAATATCAATGAGACGGTTTTAAGACACCTTAACAAGACAGATTCGATAAATTAATACATTGCAAACTGTTTTCATAATGCTCTGGTATCGTACAAGGTGCATACATGATATTATACTTAAAGACATTATTATAGCAGATGTCTTTTATCAGTAAATTAAGAGAGTGCAGCTATTTACGTATCTTATTTTTTATACCTGAATTATATCACAGATTCAATAATTAATACTTTCTACCTTGTTATTTTCCTAGTGGATGACCATAGTACTAGAAGCCGACATAATATCCTGTCCAACCACCATCCATGCAAATGTTGCCTCTCATAGAATTATGTAGAAGCACAGCGTTATCTATCCCAACTGTACTGTCTATACACACACATCATGATTCTTCCTTTCTATACCCCTTCCTTTGTCTACACCTGCCAAAGATGGGGACTCCATTGTCATTCAACTAATTTAGGAGCCTGAACTCGACGACACAATCCAACACAGTCCAGGAATCCACAACAATAGTGAGTTATCTGAAGAAGCAGAAAAGTATAAAAATGAGGTATACAACACAGGGCCATAATAATAAGTTGAGCTGTAAATGGCTATGGTCGACAACTTCTTCAGGTCCTAGTATTTCTTAGGTAATAAGAGAACACTGTATCTCAAAGTGTGCCAGACTTTATAACTGATAACATGATACAAAACGTAAGTGCAACAGAATGTTCTAGTTGTACTAAGCCTTAAATTAATTAAGGGTCAGTTTGCCTAGTCAGTTTGTGACTACTCTAGAAATCTTATGGAATGCATTAGTGTGTAGGAGATATTTTATTTTAAACTGAAAAACAAAAGTGCTAGTGCTTGTGTATGTTTGCATATATATCCAGAACTAAGGCTAGCTTGAGAAAAGGAAGTTAAAAACAGGGACTTGTGAAGCTTTGTCCCCTGCCAGGATAAGAAGGTCTCTATCCTCACCCGGGGGAGACATTAAAGCGTTTACATAAAATACTGTACATTTTCAAGTGCTAACATGCTCTTATCAAGTGACAAAATATGGCATGATCAGAGAAAAGGCTCCTCCTCTTGTTTCCTACCCAGCACAGATTCCACAGATGGGCACAAGTACTGAGGGCCATGAACGGCCACACCTAGCAAGAAAGGGACAGAGCAGCCTGCATGCGAGCAGCCCTCGTGGAGAGCACCCATGGGCATGGTGACCCACCTGCACGTGACGTCAGACAGCAGAATTCCTCCAGGAAGCTGGACTGAAAAAGAGAACCAGACTGGCTTATCTGGGGGTAACAATACTTCCAGGGGCAGGGGTCTTTCATTAGCAGGCATCTAGAACTGAAAAGAATTGAGGTCAGAATTTTTAATATTTGCACACTCACGTAATTGAGATTGTAATTAGAATGACATATACATAACATATGTAAAACAGCATTCCCATGTTAGGTTCCTTTTTTATTAAATACTTACTTTATGGACTTATTCTCTTATGGGAACTAGGACATCTACAACAAAAGTAAACCTAAACCTCCATAATGAATGGCATATTTTACTATTCCCTGCAAGTCCAGTACAACTGAAGTTATACCTGCTATCCAGACTCTTATACTAATGGTTTTCCAAACTTGAAGCCATGAAACTCTTTGTTGAACAGCATCTACTGAATCCAAATATAAATCCAATCAAAAACAATAGAGAAAAGATCATTAAATCTAAATCTTATACTAGATTTTTTTATTTATAGAGTAAAAGTTTTATGGAGCAATAAACTCTAAAAAATATTCTTAAATTGCACGTTTCTCCTAAAATTTGTTGCTGGTGGTCAGCTAAAGCATAAACTTGGAACTTTTAGCATAATGTGGGGAGGGGAGACAAACTCAAATTATAAATGGGTTTCGTGATATTTCTAAATGGGTAAAAGAGTAAAGCTCAGCAGCACATTAAAATCACAAGAAACACAGAAATATCAAAATGGAAGAGAGGGACTGGGGAGATGGCTCATTGGAATGAGCACTTCCCTGGCAAGTGCAAGGGCCTGAGTTCAATCCCCCGTTCTGCCAAAAAAAAAAAAAAAAAAAAAGGATGAGATAGCTGTGGCATTAAGCATTTTCAAATATACTCATTAGGTTTCTAGTGATCAGGGACTGTTGGGATTTGGTATGAACTTGAGCCCAGTGTATCTTGCTTTTGAGTGGGAGACAGTCCTGAGGTGACAGATGAAACACAGAAGCGGAACACTGTTGCTAATGCCTGTGGAGCCCCAGGTATTTGTCCAGCCATGGTGTCAGACTCAGCCTATTCAAGTAGCTTCTTATATGATGCCCAGAGACACCCTAAGGGCAGCAACATGAAAAACATTAATCTTTAAAACAACTCCATCCAGGAAGAAGGATTTTGCTGAGATTTATGGATTCGGTGTGCAACGTTATGTTATGGTTTGGGTTTATACCAGATTTAGAGACTGTGTTTTAGGAGTTTCTGACCATAAAGCCACCTCTCTGAGCACAATTAAAGTGAAAGAGACCTTGTATGCCATAAGTCCCTTTTATGTGGCTCTTCTTTCAGCCCTAAGACTCTGGGTAGGCAAATATTACAATTGCTCTGTGCTACAATGAAGCTAGCATTTCCTACAGATGTGCACACCAGGTCTTTGACCAGACATGCACACTGCTGCTATGAGAGACATTTTCACTCAGTCATCACTTGGGGTGTTTTCTGTGCTCCTCATATTAAAAGAAAGTTTAATATGAAATGACAGGGCTTTGCCTCCGATGAATTTCCAGACAAATAAAGAAGGTACAAGGAGATCCATTACGCCATGATGTACTACATATTACAAAACAGATACAAAAAATGCTGTGAAAACACACTAGGTAAACAGCAGTGTCTGTTTGGAGACGCCGTCGCCTGCCAGAAGCGACCTTCTGTATGAATCTTGAGAAATGAGCTGCAGAGAAAAGGAGGAGGAGATGAGAGAAGGGAGGTATCTGTAGAGCCTGGATGAAACGGCCTGCTTATCAGAGACACGACAAGATTAGGTATTAGATTAGCGTTGCAGCCCAGGCATTTAGCAAAGTCTTCAAATTGACAAGTGCCAGGCTTTCCATTGTCAACACATACAAAGCCCAATAGAGGTTTTTCTTTGTTTTTTTTTTTTTTTTTTTTTTTAGTTTTAGTAATCAAATCAAACAAAGCTTCCCAACATTTTGCTGTGTTTGTTAAATTTTCATACTCTTTTCTCCCAGAGAACACATACCCCGTTCAAAAGCCTTTTCCCATTGTTTTTCTGGTGGTAACTTTCAGATTCAGGCAAATTTCTAATTGACATTTCGCTGCCTATTTAGCCAGCAGATGGTAATATTCACATGACACCAGAAATTTGACATCGTGGGGCTTTCTGACTGTATTCAAGAGAAATGGCTTAGATCAAGTCAGGTTTTAACACGTTTATGTGAAATGAGCCTTCAACCATTTAAAATTTCACTCGTCATCATAATTATAATTCTGTGTATTTTTGAAGGCTTTAAAGTTCAAGTCCAACATTTCACTGGGGGCTGACACTTGGGCTTTCCCTTCAAAACCTCCTAAGAACTAGAATCAGGTTCAACCAGTTTAGCAGGCTTTCCAGAGGGTGAGCCACACTCTCCCACACTGTGCAGTACTCCAAACACTTACCCCAAATTGAGGGGTGGCACTGCTGGAGTGTCGACATTCTCAAAAATACTGTCAACAGCAGCAGGCCTGGTCTCCAGGACATGCAAAACAAGTAACCCAATAAGGTGCTATTTTGAAATATGGCATCTTTCAGGCTGATTTTGGAGTTATTGGCCAGATGTAATTTTATTCATCTGGCCTCTGTCAAAGAAAAAAATTCTTAGAGCTTTTTTACTGATTATTATATTCTCTTAAATAATAGGTCACAAAAACTTTTGAGGGCAGTGGAATTGCCTGGAAAGTCATATGCAAATATATCATTTATAACTGTAACAATGAAAACAAATATTGGTTAAAAACCCACTGGCAATCATGAAATTAAAAACTGAAACACCATAAACATCTCATTTCTGTTCATGGTAGTGTGTATAGTAAGTGGCCTTGTTGGAGACTGAGGAAAAACTTAAATATATTATCACAAAAACATAAAATTTTAATACTGGAAAGGACTGCCGATACAATCTACATCAATCTTTTCCTTAATGGATGAGTTTTAAGGTGTAAAAAGTGAGCAATCTTAGCTGTACTAAGGATAATAGTAGCAGGGTGATAATTAGAGAGTAGAACATTTTACTACTAATGATAAGTTTTTGACAGTCATATAAGTGATACCATTTTGAAATATTAATCTATGTTTTTACAACATGTACCCATCTTCTTAAATGCTTTCAAATCAGTATGAAAAAGTATGACACTATCATATCTTTGGGAAAATGAAGCCTAAGGGGGAAAAGTCCTTATTTTTTCACTTAAAAGACATAAAAATAGACACAGTCAAGGAGAACACATATTTAAGGAGGTGCCTTTCCTTGTTTTCTCATTCTTTTCTCTGTCTTTACATATAAAGGGAAAAAATGTTAGTGACCATAGAAAATGAAAACATAGAATGGAAGACAATTAAGAAGCAGATAATATCCACAGTTTACTCCAAAAAGAAGATGGTAAATCAACAGAAAAGCTTGGGGATTTATACGAATAAAGTCTTGTGCCTGTGGACAGGGAAGCGGTGAAACTGAAGGTGTTCCCTGGGCTGTATAGGGCAAGAAATAGCTACCATGGTACTGGAGGCAGAGAAGGACTAAGGTAGCATCCTTAGCTCTTCTGTATCAGAACAGCCTACAGAAGATTCAGCACTCCTCCAAATTCCTAAAGGGGATAACAGTTATTGTGGCTTATATCTAGATGCCTTCCCCAAAAGCCTGATAAGGTGGTTTTTTCTTTTTTTTTTGGTTTGTTTTTGTTTTTTGAGGATATAGCCAGAGTATTCATATGAATATGAATATGAATCTAGACTATGTGGTGCTGGGATCCAGAATGTCTTGCTGAGACTGATTCGCAGTGTGATCTTAGGGTTCAGGATGCCCAATCCTGAGCATGAGTTCTCTCTACCCTAAGGGTGGGCAGCCTGGATAGGGTGCGAGGGACAGAGAGAGGGTCAGTGCTTGTTGTTTCTCTACTCCATTGCTTTTCTCTCTCTGGCCCTCCATGCACTGTCTCTCCTCTGAGATGCCCCTCTACCAGGCCACCCTGCCTTGAAGCAAGCCAGCCATGAACTGAAACCTCTACAGACTGTGTGCTATGACTAACATTTCCTCCCTTAACTTTGGGGGTTGGGTATTGTGTTTCAGCAATAAGAAAAATAACCAAGACCATGGTCAACTGAGACTGAGAGTCTACAGGTCTAGAAGTCTCACGGTAGAATAAGGGAAGGGATCAACAAAAGGTGTGCAGTCTTTATAACTAGATCTCAGAGACTAATTGATGGAAAAGCCAGATAATATACTCCTCTAGGCATAACAGGGAGCCCAGAAGCCAACCAAAATCCAGAAGCACCAAGGTATGCCAATACTTTGAACATCTACAAGTGCTCTCATCAGTTACAGATTGAGTTATAGCCCCCTAAAATTCATGCCCTGAACTCCTCAGCCTCTACTATACCTCAGAAAGTAATCAAATTTGGAGAAAGGGTCTTTAAAGAGGCAATTAAGCTGAAATTAGGTTATTTGTGTGAGATCAAATCCAGTATAAGTAATATGTCTCTAAGGAAAATAATTGGAGAAAGAGAATGCATAAGAGAAATAATAACTTAAGAACATGAAAACAGTCATAAACAAGCCAGAAAGACCACAGATGAAACCAACTATACCAACAATGTGGTCTTAGACTTCCATTGGAAGTCTAAAAAACTGAAGAAACGAGTTTCTGCTGTTACCCAAGCCACTTTGTAATGCTTAATTTTATTTCTTTTTTAAAATTTTTATTAATTTTAGTGAGAAAAAAAGATAAAATAGCAATGAAACAGTTTCAAAACAGGTTAGTAGGATAGTTACATTAATTAATACATTTCATATTGTCTTCATAGTAGTTATTCAGAGGACAAGATGTAGACATGACATGTTTAAACACTATTAGTTCAAACATTTCTTCTCATTGAACTAAAAGGAAGTAGCTATATATCTATTCTACCTTGTATATGCATATTTTTTCACTACAAAATGGTACTTTATTTATATCCCCCTTTTTTTGTTTTGTTTTGTCAGAGATAGGTGTTCCGTTGCTATATAGGGCCACAGAGGAAAGTGATGGATGATGCAGTGTGTGCCTAAGGAGAGTCACACGGAGAGAAAACATTCTCTCAGGTTTTTACAGAGAGAAAATTGGTCAAGCAATGGCTGTAACTCATCCACACGGCTGACACTGACAGAAGATCCACAAGGTGCTCTACATGGTTCCAGGGTAAATCTGGAGGGGATTTGACTGACCTGATCAGATAGCAAAAGTTATATTTTTAATTGTATAGATCTTGCTTTAACTTGTAATGCTTAATTTTATAGCACCTCTCAAAAACTAATAAACTAACCTAGACACTAGGAAAGACAACCAGTATACAATTTATACACTGACCAAAGTAGTTTACAAGCTGAAGTTGAAACATACAAGATGAATTGCAAGATGACAGCTCTTTCATTGGTTGTGAAACAGTTAAGGGAATCACATTTTTAAGGCTATAGTTCACGTAGTTCCATTTGGGAATGCTCATTTGTATTTCATGTACCTGTGCCTTTTCTCTATATGTATCAACTCCATGGTAAGTTGATAGTGCACACTTTTCTTTTTCAGACCTGAGGAATATGAAGTAAGGATCTTTGTTTTTTCTATCATTCTTATGTAATTCAAGAGACTATTAGTGCTATAGGGAATTTATAATGGATGTACTGCATGAAGTGAAAAGCTTGATATAAGCAGTTACGTATCAAAATACTATCTTTTTTTTCATACCAGGAATCAAACTCAGGATCTTGCATTTGTGTGGCAGGCCTGTACCACTGAACTATATCTCCTGCCCCTGAACAAACATTTTAAAAAATATGTAACAATCTGTTTTCAGAAAGATAATTTCTGTATTCATTTTTTGAAAGACTGTTGGCACGGATTGACTTTGTTTAGGAAAGTAAGTGAATCTATAATTCAGGACAAGGTATTTTTTAAGTTAAAATATTCTTGACTCTTGGCTTGACCAAGATTCTGCTTCCAAGCCAGTCATATATTTGTCCAATACAGAAAACAACAGGGCAAAGAAAAACTTCAGTCACTAGGATGTCAGACACTCTACTCTGTCACTAGGAAAATGTGTAGCCTTCTACTATTTTATCAAACATTTCTAAGATTTCATCTCCTAGTCTGTAAAATTTAACAATCTGATTTATATGTTTTTTGTGAGGATGAAATTGGACATCACTAAAAATATTCAATAATTTATTAAGATAAATAAGAAATTAATTTGATATGTCAGAACCAGATTACAAAAATATTTTCAAGCCAAATTGGAGTTTGCAATTAATTTTAAGGCAAAGAATATTCATAGACATATGCCACTGAAAATTCGAGGATAATTATTTATTGTTAATCTCTTGGATTCCATATGTATTGGCACAAAGCATGAAGATACCTGTCATCTTGCAGAAAAACATAGCTAACTTTCTATTCTGGGAAATCAATCTTCCTAGTTGCAAATATCTCACCAGTTCTCCTTTCAGCTGAAAATGCTGAAGGCAGACTTTCATCAGTGGCCTAAAATTAGGGATAATTTTTTTTTTTCTAAAAATGCTGTCTCACCCAAATTACAGCCCCAGAGGCAATTTATTTTTATATTTAATGACTGAAGGAGGGGTCGTTACTAACAATTGGCAGGAGAAGCAGAAATGGATCTTGATTCGTGGAATGGCTCTTTATGTGAATGAAAATTGGAAATATCTAGGGATTGCATTTAAAGAATATAATCTAGACAGAAGCAATGAGGGAAAGTCCAAAAAGTAGAAAGCTAGGCAACATAGCTGGTTACCCACATGTGCTGAAAAATCATAGGAACTGAATAAACAAGTAAGAAAGACTATCAACTAGTGATATTAACATCAGCTATTATCTACTCTCATTCATTCCTGCTCTGAAAAATATAGTTGCATGGCTGGAATACCCAAGGTGACAAGGGTGGCCACTTAGGACCAAGATGGCAATTGAGACTGGGCATAGTAGTGCGCCTATAATCCCAGCTCTTGGGAGGCTGTAAACGGGTGGATCATTATGAGTCCGATCTAGTAGTGAGACCCTGAATACCCTGTGAAAAACATCAAAGAACCTCAAAGACCTGCACCCAAATCTCTTATGAAGCTGTGACTGTCAGCTTGTGGATCGAGGAACTACTGGTGCTACTCAGGTGGATATCCTGCAGCCACCATGCCACTGGGGAAAAGAACAAATAGCCTCCTCACTCAAGGGTACTGTTCTCCCCCAGCATCTCCTCTCCAATCGCAAAGCACCATGGGAATGTAAACCCCAGCCCCTCACAGCAAAGTAAAGCAGTGTTCTAGAGCCATCCAAACTTCACATTTCTCTGGGATTTGCTGAGGCCATTGATGAGGTTGCTACACATTCTCCTTTTCCCCCTGCCCGGGCCTAGTTCCTCTCTTCATTTCCATAAGCTATGGTCCCAGGCCCACGCCTGCTTCTGCTGAACTCAGACTACACCAGGTACTTGCAGAAAAACTAACTAACAGCATCTCAAAGGGAAAGGAAAAGCAGAGGAGGAAGCAATGACTCCAGTTAATAATCTGCTGAAATAAGGTGGAGCAATCAGAGAAGTAGAACATACTAGAAATCACTCTTCTGTGTCATAAAAAGCCATTCTGGTACTTATGCAACCGAAGTAAGTTACAATGAAAATCTAAAGCTGACTAGCAAAGAAGCATTTTTTGCACTCTTCCTTTCTTTTACACTGAATAAGAATTTACAGAGATTGTTGAGATAATGATGGAATTATGCCTCATACCTGCCTGCTCATATACTCATCTCTCTGGGAGTCCTTTCAGAAAACAAACAAAACAAAATAAAACAAAACTTCTGTACTGTCCCAACAGGCAAAGGAATGCATAATACATTATGCTATTAAAAGATAATTTGAAGTTGCTCCAGTATTTTTTCTGTGTGTTAAAATAAGCTTATCTCCAGGCATTATTAGATGTAGAAGCATAATGATTTTTTAAATTTATCTGTAAGCAAAAATAACTCTCATGCAAAAGACACTTGTTCTCTGACCCTTGTAAATGTATTTTCTCATCAAATTTATCAGAATGCCCTGAGGTTTATTTTAGATTTCAATTGGATTCCAATAAAATGAATCGAAAAATACTAATATGGATAACTATTTTTTCAAACAATTTCTTGTATAATTTTTAATTTCAAGCCTTTGCATAACAAGACATATTTCTCTTCAAAATTCATCTATTATTTACAGCTCATCTAGTTTGTTGTACTGTAGAAAATAGACTAAGAATTTTAAAATGAAATGTATTTTGCTATTCAAAGACTTGATATTCAACATTATATTGTCAAGAAAAGCAATATTTTATTAAAATGTTAACTGCAAAAAATGTGTAAAATAATTGAGGGCTAAATTACCTCTACATATATTATAGTTTGCGAAAATACCATAGTTGACTTATGTTTCCTCTGGCATGTTAGGAGATGTTATACACAAAACTGAAGAAATTATTTACTATATAAAAATTTATATTCATGTACTTCAAGATCAGAAATGGCTACATGTCCCTTTATATTTTTGGTCTTCAGGGCTGGAGATATAGCTCAGCAGCACAGTGCCTGCCTGGGAAGCACAAGATCCTAAGTTCAATTTCCAGTGCCAAAAAACAACAAACAAAAACAAAAGCCAACAATATATTTTTAGTTCATCAAAGATACGATTGTTTGAACAAATACAATGAGAAAAAAATAATCACATGAATACTAAGTAAAGATGCTTAATGTTATATTTGATAAAAATAAGTTTTTATAAACTGAAATCATAGGATATCAGAAAGTATAGTATATTAAAGGTAACAATTTTTGTTATGTATAAAACTTTTGCTATATATAAAATTCCTGTCATCAGCTAATATTCAGGAAAGAGTGCATATTGTTATACTCGAAATGTAGAGAGGAATTTTGAAATGCACAGAGTGATTTCTTTCTCTTAGGAGAAAATTATTAAATTATTTTTTATTTTAATTTTCATTGCTCATTTTCTACTTGAGATTTGCAAAGTTAGATATAATCCAACCATTTCAGTCAAACATCAGGCAATTTTGCGATTCACAATTTCTCAAACTCATCAGAGAATTGAGATAATAGGTGAACAAACTATGAAACCAAAATTGGGGATAAACAAATGTCTCAAGTAGCAACGACACAAACTCATGTACTTTTCCAAGGAAAGATGCCACTGGCATCAATCCTAATTCACTTATGCACTATAATCCCAGCTACTCTGGAGACTGAGGAGGGAAGTTCATAAATTCTAGGTCAGCCTGCCAATTTAGGAAGATACTGTCTCCAAAAACTAAAAAAGGCTGGGGATATAGCTCAGCAATAGAGTGCCCTAAAACCAAAAAATAAAATGGAGAATTCAATTTAAAAATTTAACTAATGGTACTATGTGAGGGGTTGAGAGAATACTGAACTTCTGAAGGCAGCAGATATGAGAGCAACTGGTACCACTCAGCAGCCACAGGACACTTTCAACAGCACTGAGGCAGGACACAACAGCACCCCTGTGATGCAGGTTTAGAAGGTCGGAGAGGCAGGCCCTGTTTCTGTCCTAACATGCACCCATACCTTCTCTGAACCTGATAGAGCAAAGACAAACAAACCTCTCAATCAAAACTACCAGGCAAAGAGGAATAAACCACTGCTTCCTAAGGCCCCTGGTAAAAATCCATTGCACGTAGGGAAAGAAGAGAGCAAAAGACTGTTTGTTCCTGAGAACAAAATAGAAAAATATGCTGGACTAAGACTTAAAGCCCAGGAAAAGCGGAACCCTGAAGTGAGCAAGGTCTCAGGGCGATGAGAGCTGCAGAACGTCAGCAGTTCATTCATCCGGGCGAGCCAGATGGATCATGGGGAAAGTGACTGGTACAGCAATGCAGAAAACTGCTAACGTGAGAGTGACCAGACTTGTCCTGGATCCCTACTTACTAAAGTATTTTTTTTTTTTTTTTGTCTTTTTGAGACAGGGTCTCACTGTGCAGTTCAGGCTGGCCTTAAGCTCACTTTGTAGCTCAGGCTGGTCTCGAACTCACAACAATCCTCCTGCCTCAGCCTCCCAAGTGCTGGGATTACAGGCATGCGCCTAAAGTATTTTAAAATTGGGAAACCTACTTTGCTCAGGACGTCCTTCAGCAATGCACTGTTGGAGATATTGTACTTCTCAGAGCTCTACCTGTTCCACAAACAAAGCATGTGAAATATGAACAGCCTGAGATCGTCTTCAAAGTGGGCAGAACAATAGATCCAGTATCAGGAAAGCCCCGGGTGGGAACCAGCTACCTGGAGAGCCCAGTCTGTTCAGAAATCACACAGCTCAGCGAAACTCTGGAAGGGCTCAACACG